>JAOPHQ010002934.1:7500-72193 GCA_030340625.1 Merluccius polli
ATATGAGCAAATGCTCTGTTAGGACTAATACTCAATTTCGCGGTACTCTGCCACTCCTTTATTGTACTACTGCTACTCCTTTATTGTACTACTGCTACTCCTTTATTGTACTACTGCTACTCCTTTATTGTACTACTGCTACTCCTTTATTGTCGCTGTGCAGTGACAATAAAGGAATCCTATAGCATCAGTGCAACGCCGATGCTGACGCAAATGCTACAACAACAACAACAACAACAAAAACAACACGATCACAGATTATAAAACCACCTTCACATCGTTGTGGGGGTAAAGAGGGTCAGCTTGTTTTTCCCTGTGCTGGATGGGTTACAGATCACTCTCTATAGACAAGCTTGCTTGCAGTCTGCTTACACCAGGAGAGGACTCACACACACATTAGCACAATAGACTTTGGCTAAACCAGCTAATTAAGCAGAGAGTGGCTGGAGCGTTGCAGGCCGAGTTGTGAGCAGAATGGTCCATTATGCGCCGGGTGATTGTCTCACTCACGACTATTACTTATGGTGCGTAAAGACTTTGAGTGGCGTGCTGCTCCCAGAGCATTCACTGTGACCAGCTAATTACTGCTATTATTCACAACGCCATGGGGATCGCACACCTGAAGGAGATCCTGCCGCACATACACACACACACATATACACATGCACACACACACACACATGCACACACATGCACACACACACACACACGCACATGCACATGCACACACACACACACATGCATACGCACATGCACACACGCACACACACACGTTTAGGAGAATAAGTAAGGTTTCCATATGGACCTGGCAGACACAAATTCCCAAACGCACACAGATGTGCATACAGAAATGCGTGCACACACACACTACATAATAATTATGTTATATCATAGCCACACAAAGTGCACACACACACACACACACATACACACACACACACACGTTAGGAGAATTAGTAAGGTTTCCATATGGACCTGGCTGATGGGTTCATTCTATCATCAAAGAGAGATTGATGGATCCTGATGCTGCTTTGGGCTGAGTACGAATATTAAACACAACGCTTAAAGACCCGGAGATGAAAACATTTCCTCTTACAGCTTATGTCAGATTTGACCTTTAACGTTGACCTTTAAAACGTTTAGTATCTATAGTGATTTAATGTGTTCATTATAACAAAAAGCTGACTGGCTGTGAGGATGTGTTCTTTCAATAGAGCAATAAAGTTGCGTACGTAAGCTCAGATGTGAATAAAAATGTCTTATGTCTTGACCGATTAATCATCACATCTACAGCGGTATCATGTTGGAAACCCATTGACCAACAGCGCCATCCAGCGGTAGAAATAGTGCACAGCACTTGATTCAATGCACATGGCCCTCACATCTTCATCTAGTTTCACTGGCCCAAGTTTTAGATATTTCAAGGATTACATGATCCAAAAACATCTGAAAATGATCTCCAGGACACTTCAAGGTGTAAACTTAGACTCTGCAAAAGGTCAAATGATATAATCGCCTAGAAAAATGCTGGTGTTTTTTTCCATTTACTTCTTTAGGAGTTGAAAGGGAAGAGTGTCGTGTGGTGGCTATGCTGTTTCCCACTCCCAGCAGAAAGATAATAAGTTTGTAGTTCTGCTTACGAGTCAGTTCCATTAAAGGTAATCAGTTAATTTAATTAATTTCATAGTAAATAAACCCGTAACTTCAGGCAGGTTAGAATTTAAGATGCTGCATGTCACACTGCGTAAAAATGGGTTTTCATTTTACTTACATTTTATTCAAGAAAAACTGCTTACATTTAAGCTGCTTTATTTTAAGCTTAAGATGATGAACAGTCTAATAAAAGTAAAAGTGGCTCCTACAAAGCTGCTTGTTACACGGCTTGTTCTTTTAATGTCTCTCACAACAGCTGAGACATAAAACATGTTCTTTGCAAAATGGCTATGGTGCTGGAGATGTGGGAACATTTTCAATTTTGACAAAAGTTAAACATTTGTTATGCCTGATTGAGTTGTTTTCCTATCAAGTCCTTTAGGACATCCCTACGAATCTAAAACCCTGTGCATGTTTTGCAGGGATGAACTCTGGTGTATGGTGGAGAGATTCCTCTCTGTTTTTGGGCATCTTTCACGCTGAATATTCTCCCAGGTCACTGAGGATCCGAGTAGCCAGGACTGCTCAGCTCAGATTACTACCAGATGTTGGCCTGAGCAGCAGTACAGCAGCAACACTACATGTGTTGTTACTGCCGCTGTAATGCTGATGCTATCCACTGTATCCAGCGGTGATTACCATGAACTATGCATTCTGCAGCACTCTCCAACATTGTTCACAAGAGGACATTGATTCTGAACTCATTCTGGTTCAAATGTGGTCAAAACATTGTGATCTGAATGGCCCCAAACTTCACGGTAGAAAAGTACATTGTGCGGGTTGTAAACTGACATGTTTACTTCTGTGATTGGGGCCACGCACTGACTGCACATCAATTAATCAATTAGTGAGTTGATCAATCCCTAACTACAACAACAAGGGTTGGGAAACTGAACCGGGAGCACTGAGGTCCAGATAGACTTGTTTATTTGGCCAACAATCATTGGCTGCCAGGAGGGGGGGGGGGGGGGGGTTGGCTCACTGTGGACGTGGCTGATTAGATGAGCCAGGAAGTCTCCAGGAACTCAATCTCTCTCTCTCGCTCTCTCTCTCTCTCTCCTTCCCTCCCTCTCCCTCCCTCTGAGTGAGCGAGACAAACCGACCATGACTTAATGGACAAACTTTGTCAAACACACACTCTCATCTCATCCCTAAGATTTCACCTCAATAACTGGAATAAAACTTTCCTTAAAGCATGGGAAAGTGCGCTGTTCTATAACCCCGTCACAAACATCTGTATGGAAATCTGAAACAGATGAAGAGGTGAAAAACATTGATCTGCTGCTAGTGTATTGTTTTCAAAGATTTCCCCGAATTCGTATAGCGATTTACAATGCGCTATAAAGGAGTTATCCAGACGGGGGGAAAGCGCAATCCGATTCTCCTCTGATGTTGCTCAATCACGACCGGATGGAGCTCCACTGTGGCATCAAACCAGCTCCTCTTCTCTCCTGCCTTCAAACTCAACTTCCCAGGAACGCGGCTGAAAAGAGAGACTTTAATAGATTTGGTGGTCTCTTTGTAAAATGTGATTCACTGCGGCCTTGTGTCCAAGGCTCTTCCTATTCCTATTGATATTCCATGTGAAGGCTGTTGAACCAGACTGTTGGGCTTTTTTTACATACAATTCATGATGAATCCATAAAGGGGAAATAGACAATCACAACAATAACTAATAGATAACAACATTACATAATAGAGAAAAGAGCAGCGTTGGGCACAACCAATTTTATTCACAAAGAAGTTTGTGTATCACCCGATGGAGCAAAAGAAATCTGCATGGACTTCCAAGAGCGTACGGTGAGGGGAGGTTTTTTTTTCTTCTCTCCTTGTGTTTGAAGTCAAACGTCAGCCATTTCCCTGGACCCCTAACACATGGAGGCCTCTGGCTAAAGCCCACGCCGGCAGCAAGATGGATGCCCGTGTGAAGCCTGGATCATCTGTCTTCCAGGTTGGGCCTCACATGTTTCTCATCTAGACCTCCACCATCCAGCCCTCCAATCACCCCAGAGGAGGTGCCAAACCAAAGCCTCTATTTGGGCTGTGAAAATCACCATCACCCCTTCACAGAAACACCCCCTAGGGTGGATTCAGGCCGGCATGGCTTGGTGGTTTTAATGTCTGAAGGGAGATTTCCCACCGGGCGAAAAGCATTAAAAGCCATTCCTGATGACTAGGGGTGACGCAGGGGAGGTTAGAGGTCAAGACCCACTCTGGCTGTGTGTCTTTGCCACTTCAAAGATCGATATTATTTTTGTGATTTAGGAGTGCTTAATGTGTCTGAAATGAAACACTTCAAAGGTTTGCCCAGTTGGCTCAACTATAGGTGACAAACAAGAAAGTTCACAATATGAACATGTGTCCCAACACATATTAAAGAAAATAATGAGAAAACTTTTCTAAGCCAATTATCTTGGTGATCCTATATGTAAGTAATGTGTCTCAGCCTCACTTGTAAATTGCTAAATCGATAAATGCTAAATGACAAAAAGAAAATATAAGTCCTGTGCGGCATCAGAAAATCAAGTCTTTACTCAAACAACGTTGGCCCAACATACACTTTGTGTAGTTTGTATTTAACGGAGCATTCATGAGGTTGAATCTCTGTGCTTCTCGGTGCTTTACTCTGAACAGAACCAGTTCTGTGGTTCTGTTGAGAAAAGTTTTGAACTTATCAAGTCAAACAGAGTAACATAGAGCAGTCTTAATGAGACTGGTTCAATCTCGGGTCTTGGTGGTGTGACAGCAGCCAGTATAGGAAGTGCTCTCCCTCCCTGGGAGTCTGTAGGGCCCCTAACGACAGTAGCAGAGGCCTCTGTACATACTGGTGGAGTCATTACAGTCGACCCCCGGTGGCCTCAACATAATCTCCGAGCCAACTGTGGCCCTGGTCTGGCCCTGCTGCCGGCTCCCAGCACTGGGTTCAGGCCACACAGGAGAAACCAGGAGAACGGGAAGACCTGCACCTAAAACAGGAGAAATCTGGAAGAGCTATGTACTTTAGTACACTAAAAAACTAAGACAAATTCAAAGTGATTTGTAAGCAAATGTTCCCTCCAAAACATCTTGCTCAAGGCTGTCTTGATGCCTTAAACACCCTAACCACTACTAAACTATCCAAGAGAGATGTAAAATCAATTATTATCCTATAGATTCCTTTGGTTGAAATACGGTGAATGAACTGACATAAGACCGAAGTAAGACATAAGCAAGACCTTCTATTGTTTTGGATGGGAGGCTCATCATAACCACAGTTGCTGCCCTTCCAGGTTTTGGTCTGTCATCGTGTCTGTAGGAAAGTTCCCATATTTCCCACTCAGATCCCCCACTAGGAGGGTGACTATTGAGACTAATGTCTTTACCGAACGAAAGTCACAGACGAATCATTTAGATATCACAGTAAAGGATTACATTTGTGGATAACATTTACATATAACAGTAATATATTACGCTTATCGATAACATTAATGGATTACATTTTTCCAATTAATTTCACCATATTGTTGGCATTTTGTTGAATTACTCACTGTTCGGGTTACAGCCTCTTTTTCGTGGCCCAACAATAATGCAATCAAAGATTTTCATCCTTTTAAAGTTTCCCAAAACAAACAAACGTTTGAATAAAAGTTAGCTATAAGTGTGCTAGTAGCTACATCTCTCACATTCACAGTAAGCTGTCCCTTGTACAAGATGGAAACTTGTCCACCTGTCTGGTAGCCATCTACCAACGGATGAGCCAAACCCAACATTAGCTGTTTCCCTCTGTTGAAAACGTTTGTGTGCATTGTCCCTCCCTCCATTCCCTCGGCCATGTGTCTTGTTTCGGAAGACACAAAGACCTCTTAAACAAGACGACCAGTCCTCGTAAAGCCTTTATATCGGAAATGGCTCGTAAAGTCTTTCTTACGTAAAAAGCCCTTTTTGGCTGCAGGTTCGTGTTCCACACGGCCGGCGACCGGCAGACCTTTGGGTCTGTGGTCAGCAACATTAAACACAGTAGCTCACCGGCTGGGATTCCTGTCTGCTCTGGAGAACTT
Organism: Merluccius polli; assembly: GCA_030340625.1. Taxonomy (NCBI): domain Eukaryota; kingdom Metazoa; phylum Chordata; class Actinopteri; order Gadiformes; family Merlucciidae; genus Merluccius; species Merluccius polli. The sequence goes on from JAOPHQ010002934.1 coordinate 13,191, forward strand.
ATAGATGCCAAACTGGGAGGAGAGTCTAATTTAAGATGGTCCTGTTTTTTGTACAGCCTTACAATAAAGGGGTTGTTCTTTTTCCAGTTTGGGGTTAAAACATGCAACCTCAGGTGATAAGCCACGTCTGGGCATGTTTCCCCGTTAAACCATGTTCGAAACAACCCCAAATGATTTAATGTCCACCTGGAAGTGGTTGACTCGAGAATTGTCCATGGCTAAACTACATCCTGTCCTTCGCTAAACACATCTTGTCAAGTCCTACCGGTTGCAGAGAAAACGGTCAGCGGTGGAAATTAAACATGATGTCATGTGGAAAACAAGGTTCAGCACCTAATAACAACCACCGATCTCACTCTCATTCTCAAACAATGCACACAGATAAGTAACATTGCTAAACATGTCACTTTTTTCTTCCCATGAAAACCCACTAAAATAAGTAGCAAATAAACAAGTCAATAATATGTAGTTCTCCCATCGTAATTTGAGAGCTTAGATATAATGTGCCAGCGATAATTGTGAATAACTAATCCAGTCCGCATTTGCATTCAAAAAAGATTGAACAAACCTATTATAGTTTTACAGTATTACAATAATTTATAACATTTTGGATTACATTCACGTATTACATTTATGTATTACATTTTGGATTACAATTATGGATTACAACAATGGGTTATGCTTATGGATTACATTTACAAATTACAGTATCAGATAACTTTTACAAAAGTAAATGTAAAAGGATGAATATTTTCATTATATATCTGTTATTTTGTAATAATATTAACAATATAGTAGTATAATAAAACACCTATTTCCACCCCCTATCCATCCCTAGAAGGTGCGTTCCATCCTTTCAGGTGAGGTTGATCCTGCCCCACCCTCCTGAGTTGACCCTTTAGACAGCTCTGATTGGCTGCAACAACAGGTGCAGAGAGTGTAAAGAATAGTTGATTCCTCTGCTTTTAATCATTTTATCCATCTACGTTTTCATGACGAGCTTCAGATTTAAGAAAATGCTTGAGGCAGAACAAAAACCTACATCAAATTAGGGTTGCAAAAACATTGAACAACTGTGTACTACTGTATTGATTCTCAAAACACACGTATTGCTGTTTAATTGATGACCCACAAGGTTGTATTGCAGTATTGACATACTGGTTTAAAATTGCTGCTGTATATTCTAAAAATAACATTGAAATAGCTCACCGCACTAATAGCATTAGGCTAAAACTGATCACTGTACTGTATATTGAATTGCGACCCCCTGTATTACGGATGGCTTATACATATGGTACAGTCACACTCCTGCGATTCACAGCCCTACATAAAACCCTGAAAGTTTTCGAACATATAAGATCAAATTGTCTGCTTTATGGTCTTTTTTTCTCAGCTGGAGACCCGGGGGTGAGAGGGAACAGAGGCGGTGGTGGGTTGATACCCAGCATTGTGGTTGGAGGATGGAGTGGGGGGGTTAGTATAAGAGTGCGGGCGTAGGGGGCTGTTGGGACTGCAGTATATACGGAGGAGGAGAGGGTGGGGTCTGTCACGCAAGAATAGAGACAGAGCGATTCAGAGAGAGAGAGAGAGAGAAAAAGTTTGCAGGATCCCAAACCACACAATCTACTCACAGCAGAAAGAGGTAAGAGAACTCAAATCCTGACATTATTTCTCTCAATAAGTGTCCTACTAATAGTGATTTAGAGGTGAGTCATTGTTGTAAATAAAAAGAGTCATTGAGTTGTGTCTGACTGTTTCCAACGTCACAGTGAGAGTGCTGTGGAACATGATGTGATGGACTTCATCTCACATGATCCTTATCCTCATCACATCCAAGGACTCACCGACATTTGGCGCGAAAAGAAAATAATTTAAACCAATTTAAAGAATTCAAACCAAGCGCCTCGAGACACCCAGATTTGATTTATTTTTCAGCACTATACTACAAAATATAGGACGCGTCAAATTGTATATACAAACTAAAAACTGTACAGTGTGTACAGACTGTGATATAGATCAGGTAATTCTGGGAACCTCTGGAACAACCACACCTCGGTGATTGTTCACACTGGAGCTCGGTTTGCTTGTGTTGACATTAGACGACCCGGTGATTCTTGTCTTGTGGATGCAGAAAGACGTTAGGGCTCCCCTGGCGCTGGTTCGATGGCTAATCCAGATGTGTAACTTGAGTGCAGTTCTGTGCGTGTCCATTACAGTCTGCAGCTCAACGTGGATCCGCTGTTCTATCCATTTTATCTGGAGAAGCCGTGAGGGATTATCACTTCTCTCTAAACTCAGCCAGTTAGACAATTGTGTTCAAAACTGTCTTGTTAACCTTATTCAGCCTGGTACAGATACTTATATTACTAATTCTCCTATACTACACTGGTAGAGTTTAAGTTGAACAATGTGGTATTACAGTTCATTAACATTATCTTCAACCCTTTTTTTATTTTTTTATTTATTAAAGAAGTTAATTAATAACTAAGTGATTATGTAAGGTCCTACTTGAAACATGTCCAATGCATAAAGGTGTAAGGTTATTATAGTATAGTACATTGGTATAGTATATTAGTATAGCGACGTCTGCAGTGGATCTGGGCAGTGTGTTGTTTGTTCCTGATCTCTGCTTTCATCTTCCAGAGTGGCTGAACAACATCTTCTTTAGAGTCCCTGGTGTGACACGGTTCAACCTAGGGTTGAAAGGTCGGAGGTCACTCAGAGCAGCAGAGTGTCAAAATGTCAGTGTGGCCCCTTCTTCTCGTCCTGGCCGCCATGGCGACCACCTCTCAAGGTTTGGCTCTCGAGTTTCTCTTCTACAGGCATTTTACACAAACACACAGTACAGACGCAAAATATACACAATGGCACACACCATATAGACACAGCACAGCACAGCACGCACACACACACACGCGTCCAGCACACACACACACACACACACACACACACACACACACACACACACACACACACACACACACACACACACACACACACACACATTGTAGTAAAAAAAAAAAAAGTAAATCTGAAACATACCATTGACTGACTGATTTATGTAATCCCAATGGAAAATGTTAATAGGTACTACATTACTTGCATTTTGAGGAACTTTCTGGAAAGAAAATTATGCCGCCAAGCCAAGCTGTGTTTTAGCACTCATTTAGTCAGGTCCCTTGGCTGTCTGAAACACCCACAGGTCTAAGTTCAAATATGTCTATTAGTCTGTTTTCCACTTTCCCAGGACAACCACTGGTGTGGTTGGTTCTCAGAAACCCCCAAAAATCAAAGAAAGTATGTCAGTTAAACATTCATATAAGGGAATACTCTTAATGATACGGCTTCTGTGTGTGTGTGTGTGTGTGTGTGTGTGTGTGTGTGTGTGTGGTATTATAGGCTCACTGAGGAATGACCATTAAGAATGTACCATTGCATTTCCTATTTAAAATGAACATTTGCATGTAGAATCAGAGTGGTACAGTACAGTGGGAAACAGCCCCTGTGTCGACCCAGCAGCTGTTGAACCAATCCCACGGCTTGTTTAATCCCCGTATCTCCAGCCAACTACGAGTGGACCACGTGGTTCAACGTGGACCATCCCGGAGGCCGAGGAGACTATGAGCAGCTGGAGGCCATCCGCTTCTACTACCGCTCCCGGGTGTGTCACGCGCCGCGTGCCCTGGAGGCCCGGACCACAGACTGGGTCCCGGCCCGCGACACAGGGGGAGACGGTCCACGCCGACCCCACCGTGGGCTTCTGGTGCCTCAATGAAGAGCAGGGCCCGAATAGAAACTGCTCCAACTACTCTGTCCGCTTCCTCTGCCCAAAAGGTTGGTGTGACCCGCGGTATATACGGTACAAACGAATGTAGCAGTGAGGGGGGTCCCACTCCCAGCAAAACAAACAAGTCAATAGTAGTTGTAATCCAACAATTGTACTGTAATACAAAACTGCTATTCAAAATGTGCATGAACTATGCTCTAGATTACAGTGAAGAGCAGCAGGGGGTCTGGGGTCCCTGGTCGGTCTGGAACCCGTGCCCAGCCCTGTGTGGCCAGGTTGGAGTACAGGTCCGCTCTAGGAGCTGCCAGTCCCAGACTCTGTCCTGCAGTGGCCCTAAAGTGGAGGGAAGGTCATGTGATGGACCTGAATGCCCCCAAAAAGGTAAGCTGGGTTTGTCCAGGTCTTACTGTCCAGCAATCATTCATCAACCATTTTGAATATCAAACTCCCATACATGATATTGTTGGCTGTTCTTTATACGTTGACATTACTATGTACCACTCTGCAGAGTGTCATTTGCAGTGCATCATGGGAAAGGTGAATGCCGAGTGTGAAGCGTGCACATGTGAGGGGCATGTCCTGCTGGGCTCAGTCCGTGGGGCAGGAGGACTCATCGCGGCAGGCGCCACCATCGTACGCTTGGGAAAACTCCTAGCGCTTACCGACCATAACGGACACTTCCGGATCCCCGGGGTCTGTCCCGATGGCAACACCACGCTGACGGTCAGCGTCCAGAACCACTCCCCGCTGGACGTGTTGGTACCGCTCAGCAGTGAGCCCACCTCCGTGCTCAGCATCCGGCTGGAGAGGACAGGTAACTTGGAGGGGGAGCTTTGAGTCACATCAAGGCATCCACATTGTCCGGTCTTAAATAAAAAATATATTCTGTCAATATACTTTATCAAAAATGTTTGAGGCCTACATAATAATCAGTGGAATTAAAACTTGCCACTAGGAGGACTGTCATATAGCAATCACAAGCTTGTTCATCCATGATGAGGTATAATGGTATAGTGTCTTTTTCATTTGGGCAATGTTACTCTGGTTTCTCAGAGAAGCTGCGTGTGTTGACGAACCCCGAGAGCAAAGCCAGGCGAGAAGGTCACTCTGCTGTGTTCTGCTGCAAAGTGTCAGGAACCCCAAAGCCAGAGGAGTTCCAGTGGTAAGCAATGCCCAGAAAATAGTCCACTGAAGACAGTGGTTTGTCTAAGTTATACCACTGACCTAATGTGAGTAACATACTTTGATAAAAACCTTTACAGTATACCTTTTTACATGTCTTGTGTATTTAGTTATTTTAAAGATTGTGGTGCTATGCTGCTATATTGGGGTAGTTTGAAAATTTGGGTTGCAACTTTTCCCTTCTTTCCTTGGGCTCCACCAGGTTCCACAACGATACTCTCCTTGAGCGACAGTCTGACAGCACATTGGTCCTGAAAGACCTGCGTCCTCAACAGTCTGGGGAATACTACTGCAGAGCCAGCAGCCCAGCCGGCGCCATCAAGACCAAACCAGCCCTCCTCACTGTACTAGGTACCCCACTCAAATTACTCTTAGGGGGCCAGCATAGCCCACACACTGTGGAACTTAAAACTCTATACAAAAAAGGAATAGCGTGACTGCTGTGAACGACATGCATGAAAGACATATGGTTGATGGAAAACACTTAGAGACCCTAAAGGATACAAACAAGAGAGGCACAGGGGAGTGTAACTGATGTGTGACGAGACATCGCCCTCATTGATGAGAATCTCATCCTCATTCTTTTTTTTTAATCGGCCTCTGTCCTGCAGGTAAAAACCAGCCGTCCTGTAACCCCACACCTGAACCCCACCTCATCCGCCTGCCCTTTGACTGCCACCAGAACACCAGCGATTCGCTCTACTACGACGTGGGGAGCTGTCCCTCAGCCACCTGTGCCGGCCAGCTAGACAACGGCAGCCGCTGTAAAGACAACGTGGCGTTCTGCTGTGGCGTGGCTAAGATGGCTAAGCGTCAGATATCGTGCCAGGGCTACCAACTCCCCACCATGGTGGTGACGGCATGCGGCTGCCAGAAGTGTGTGGAGACCAAAGCTGTCGTTTACGGACGAGCCGTCGCTGCGGATACCGGAGAGCCAATGAGGTTTGGCCACATCTTCATGAACGGAGTGCGAGTTAGTCGCACAGGCTACAAAGGCACCTTCTCCGTCCAGGTGCCCCCCGAGACGGCGAGGCTGGTCTTGACCTTTGTGGACAACATGCAGAAGTTTGTCAACACCACGAAGGTGCTGCCGTTTAACACCAGAGGTGGTGCCATCTACCACGAAATCAAACTGCTCAGGAAGAAGGAGCCTGTGACCATTAGCTCCACAGAGACCAACACACTGGAGCTGGGAGAGGCAGAGGGCCAGGATCCGATGGTCCAGGTCGAGATCCCTCCGAACTCCTTCTACAAGCAGAACGGAGAGGTGTTTGTGGGGAACGTCAAGGCAAGTGTAACCTTTCTCGACCCCAGAGATGTTTCCACGGCGGCGGCAGCGCAGAGTGACCTCAACTTTGTGGGAGAAGCTGGCGACACCCTTCCGCTGAGAACGTACGGGATGTTCTCCGTCGACTTCAGTGGCGAGAAGGGAGGGGAGCCTCTGAACGCAGGTGAGGTCAAGGTGTTCCTGGACTCCGCTCACGTGAAGATGCCCGAGCATCTCAACACCATGAAGCTCTGGTCACTGAACCCTGAGACGGGCCTGTGGGAGGAGGAGGGCCGTCTGCAGACGGAGAAGAAGAGAAGAGGGAAGAGAGAGGAAAGAACCTTCTTGATCGGCAACATGGAGATCCGGGAAAGACGTCTGTTCAACCTGGACGTGCCCGAGAACCGCAGGTGCTACGTGAAGGTGAGGGCCTTCCGCAGCGAGCGCTTCATGCCCAGTGAACAGGTGGAGGGAGTGGTCGTGAGTCTGATCAACATGGAGCCCACCCCTGGATTCTCCACCAACCCCCGTGCCTGGGGCCGGTTCGACAGCGCCATCACGGGGTCCAACGGTGCATGCCTCCCAGCTTTCTGTGACGATCAGAGGGCCGACGCATATTCTGCCTATGTCATGGCCAACATGGGAGGGGAGGAGCTTGAGGCTGTGTCCTCCTCGCCTAAACTAAATCCGACCCTCATCGGTGTCGCCCAGCCCATCCTGGGAAAGCTAAACTACCGGCGAACGGACCACGAGGACACCAGGTTGAAGAAGACGGCGTTCAGCATTAACGTCGCGAAACCAAGCACCAACACCCCCGAGGAGTCCAACGGTCCGATCTATCCGTTTGAGCGTCTGAAGGAATGTGAGGAAGCGCCCTTCAGCGCACCCCACTTCCGTTTCTCCAGAGTCGAAGGCGACCGCTACGATTACAACACGGTACCCTTCAACGAGGACGACCCAATGAGCTGGACGGAGGACTACCTGAGCTGGTGGCCCAAGCCCATGGAATACCGAGCTTGCTACATCAAGGTCAAACTCAACAGTCCCCACGAGCTCAATGTACGCTCTCGCAACATGGGCGGCACCCACCCCAGGACAGTGGGCCAGCTGTACGGCCTCCGGGACACGCGCAGCATCCGTGACATGGACCAGAACAACGTGTCCACCGTGTGTCTGGAGTTCAAATGCAGCGGCATGCTGTACGATCAGGAGCGCGTGGACCGCACCCTGGTCAAGGTGATTCCCCAGGGCAGCTGTAAACGAGAGAATGTCAACACCATTCTCCAAGAGTACTTGGTGAACCACCTGCCCTTGGCGGTCAACAACGACACCAACGAGTTCACAATGCTGGCGCCCCTGGATCCTCTCGGCCACAACTACGGCATTTACACCGTGACCGACCAAGACCCGCGCACCGCCAAAGAGATCGCCCTGGGCCGCTGTTTCGACGGGACCTCGGACGGCACGTCCCGTGTCATGAAGAGCAACGAGGGGGTGGCCCTCATGTTCACCTGCGGAGACCGCGAGGCAACACAGCAGAGCGTGTTCCAGACCTCCCAGAATTCACAGGGGGTGTCCGGGGCGAGCAAGGGCGGGCGAGGAGACAGCCGGCCGAGTCGCCGTCGTCAGAGGGCCAATGCGCCGCGCAGCAACCGGAAACGCACCGCCAGGGATCCAGTAGGAAGGCGCACACCATCTAGGCAAGAATCCATACCCTAGGTCAGTTAACAAGCATAAGTGATCAGTGTTGATTGTGAAGCATTTTTTCGTATTATTTCAAATCACCTTTATTAATGTAATCTTTTGTTTCAATTCAGACATGTTTCAGGTATTTTTTTGGGAAGGGGGGGTTAAATTGGTTTTAAAAAAAAAATCAATTTCACTATAAATGTAAACCTTCTACTGTTAAATATTTACTTGAAATTGTAAATACAATATTTATTGTAATTTTCATGTTTGTAACCAGTCAGTTGGATACAATTTGAATTAAATTGAAAACAACTGCCCTATGAATCATCTCAACTCATATTAAACAGCTACACAACGAATGATGGGAGGGATGGCCACAATACATATTTGTTCAAAAACATGTATACCTCCATGGCTTGTCTGTTTCATTTGATCATTTGTATGTTTGAAGACCGAAAATGAAAATATTGATGAAATACACAGAAACATTAATTAGCTTTTTTTAATTATTTTCTTTTTCACATGGTAATGCAAATTAATTGCCCGTTTTACTGCACACAATATTTGATGGGTCCTGGTCCAAAAGTACCTCCACAGGTCAGGGTCACAGCATTAACAAGTTTGGGAACGCCTAATGTAGATACACTAGACGGTTCTATCAAACCAGAAACTGCAGAACCGAGGTTAGTTTTCGACCAGTGATTTATTACATTAAATGCATATAAAAGAGTGCAGATGCTGGCTTGTTGGGACATGTCGTGGATACTGTTCCGTCAGTAGAAAGTCGAGCCCCTAGGACCAGGTTGTAGGGAGAGGTTAGCCAGGCCTCGCTCCTCAACACACTTGATACAAGCCTGCAGAAGCAATGGTCAGGAGACCAGTGGCGGGCAAGGCAAACCACTTGACGTATCCAAACTGTCTGCATTAATAGAAATCCAATTAGTAATTCATACTTTTTGTCATGCACGAAAAAATACTTGTATGCACTTTTTTGCGTCAAATTCGTAAAAGGAAAATGCCAGAGAATGGCTAGAGAGGATGTTTATTACCCTTGGCCATCCATTTTATCTTCAAATACAATGGGTGTACACGACTGTTCACATGGAGCACGCCACAGTCTGAATGCACTAACACTGCAACTCCTACAGGACTAAGATACATTTTTACCGAATAACCTTTGTATTTGGCAACCAGAGTCATAGATACTATATAGTTTCCTGTGAGGCAAATTAAGTAGAGACCTTTAGTATATACAGACATTCTGGGTAAAGACGTTTGCATAGAACCCCATGTGTTTCTATGTCCTTACATTTAGAACTGCAATACTTCATCTGCCATTTTGACATGAGCCCCGTCTCTCAAATCTTACCAAAAAACAGAGCCCTGAAATAACAGAGCCCAGCAGTTAAAATGTACTTTCCCTTGCATCTGGCTCACCCACCGGATATTAATTGACGAGTGGCAGCGTCTTGGGAGTTTTAGGCGACACAAAAGGCAAATCCATACGCTCATGATCAGACACAATGGTTGCGGGAGACGGTGGACGCTCCCCGGTTAAGTCCCTCTGGTCATTGAAGCAAAATGAATGGAGGGGCAGATGGATGGTTGTGGCAGAGGAGGGGGTGGAGGTGGACATATTGTTCAGGACTTCCAGGATGGCACTGGGGCAGCATGAGAAGACGGTACAGCTGTATTTGGGATGGTTGATGCAGGGCAGGGAGGGGGTTGGGGGCGCAGTGGCGAAGGAGCCAGTGTCACATGAAGTCGTCGTACTCCTGGGCGTAACCACCGTCAAACGCCGTATAGTCCAGGTCGTCGCGCATTTTGGCCTTCAGCCCACCGCCGCCGGCCACACCGCCCTTCTTTTTCTTCTTGGCTTTGTTTTGCTGTGAACGCGGAGAGGAGCACACCATTTAACATGTACGCTGGACATCAACAGATTCAAGACATTCAACAGTTAAACTCTACTCCACCGCAGCAGCCCCTTTCTGGAGATTAAAATAAGCACGCTTGGTGGGACTAGAGGGAGCTTTCAGTTCAGCAGTGGTGGTGACATGACATGGATAACGATTGGATACTAGGCCTCAATAACGAAATGTAACTGGGTGGGGAATATGATGAATGAACTTAGGCATATTCACACCCATATAATCCCATTTAGGCTCAATTGAGGAGGAAATATTACATAGGCATACCTTAATGGTAGCCTAGGAGGAGTTGGATACCAGGCTACCATATTTATCACTTTGACACAGCATTCATAATTGGCCAAATCAGTCATTATGCCAACCACACGTGCTCAGTAAACAGGTGCTGAGTCAACAGCACCATCTGCTGGATGAAGATAAACTACTAAGAATTTCAATCCACAGAATGAAAATACAATAAAAAGGTTACTCACTTTTTCTTGTTTCTGCTTTTCACTAAGTAGGACTGTAAGGGCATTACTGATTTTCTTCAAGTCCTCAATTTCCACTGTGAGACAGAAAGGATAGCTTAATACACATCTTGCAGGGGGGACAACCACGACATTGAGTCCATGGTGAGAAGTCAGTTTCTAGTATCACACTAAAATATTAATTACTTGATTGTAGTAAAGATGATAACACTTACATGAAATACATAGTTCCTGAAACAATGAATCCAAAAAATTGGAATAATGCTCAGACTTCTCAAACTGAATTATTTTTTCTTTGAGCATCTTCTCAAGCTCTGTGAAGTCTTCTTTAGAAGACGGACACATGGCGTCGATTCCTGCCACATTGTTTGCTGTGCTGCTAATACCTGCAGGGGACATAAAAGAACATCTTAGGACATAAACACAATAGAGAGACCAACTGAAAAAAAGCTTGATCTGAGTTTTTCTAAAAACACCTGGAGGGATAAGAACAAACCTGAGCCAAAAACAGAGGTGTAATGTGTAAGAATTTGGGATGTTTGCAGAATATTTTTGTTGATGTAAATTTCAAAGGTTCCTTTTTTCAAAGGTTTTTTTATGTAGTATTTAAAACTACACTACTTTACTAAGTAGGACTAACATTTTTTGTTAAAACCTGTTAATCTGAGTATGGCAGGACTTAAGGCAATAACATTACGTACCAAAAGCATCTTTAGCCAGCTCCAAGTCTGCAGCCTCTTGTAGCTCCTTAACTCTCAGCTTCTCCGCTTGCTGTTCCTCTGGCGTTAGATCCTCTTGCTTTAAACAGTCACACAAACAGAAAGCTGACTAACAATATACAATACTTTGTTTCCTCACCCAACTTTTCTTGTATTGCGAAATCAAAGCTGCTATTCAGCTGAAAGAGATTAGTATAGTATTTATATTAGGGCTGTCAAAATGAACATGCTCGCGTGATCGCGTGAACTCGTAGGGCGACCTCTGTGTTCATCAATCGACTTACCCCCTTGAAGCTGCTCCTACTACTCTTCACATTCCCTTCCATTAACAAACACAGAGCTCGCCCTACGAGTTCACACGAGCTCTGTGTTTGTCAGAGTTCACACGAGCTCTGTGTTTGTCAGAGTTCACACGAGCTCTGTGTTTGTCAGAGTTCACACGAGCTCTGTGTTTGTCAGAGTTCACACGAGCTCTGTGTTTGTCAGAGTTCACACGAGCTCTGTGTTTGTCAATCGACTTATCAGCCTAAAAGAAAACATGGCGTCGGGTGAACTACTGATGGTATTGTGTGTATAAAATATGCTTTTTAATAAACTATCTGTACACTTACGAAGTTGTCAATGCCTCGTTTTATATGTTAAGACCCTCATTATACTACCAAAGAAGTGTCAGGCTATTTCTAGCCTTGTAAGTGCTTTAAAAAAGCGATTTATTTTTTACCAGGTGAGATGCCCTTAGCACTGAAACCTAAAAACAGCGAACTTAGCTTCGCGTCGTATCGGCTTTTTGTTGCTCTCCATGGAACGTTGGAACTCGTTCTCATACTAAACATCCCAGAACCAGTTTACACCGGAGTTCTCCTTTAATCACCATGGAAACGTTGGAACTCGTTCTCATACTAAACATCCCAGAACCAGTTTACACCGGAGTTCCCCTTTAATCACCATGGAAACGTTGGAACTCGTTCTCATACTAAACATCCCAGAACCAGTTTACACCGGAGTTCTCCTTTAATCACCATGGTAACGTTGGAACTCGTTCTCATACTACACATCCCAGAACCAGTTTACACCGGAGTTCTCCTTATTTGGTATGAATGACAATGTGTCATTCCATTTGATTACCTCATTTAACTTCAATGGGAGTGGATTTAAAATAGAATTTAAAAACTGCTATTAATCGTGAGTTAACTCACCAATACTATGCGATTAATCAGTTTAAAAAGAATTAATCGTTTGAAAGCCCTAATTTATATAGATTTGTAAGTTAAATGTCAATTCAAAACAGACATTTGAATGCTAGCGACTGTGAATTAAAAAGTGGTAAAAACATCCATGAAGAGTAGAAAGAAAACTGGAAACAAGTGTAAAATACTCTTTTAAATACCTTCTGCTGCAGCTCCTCCAGTTTTTTCCTTTTTTCCCGATCTTCCTTCTGCTTAATTTTCTCGCTAAGCTTCTTCTTTTCCGACACCTTTGTCTCTGACAATGACAATGAAACAGAAGAGATTAGTGAATGCTTTAAAGGACACTGGAGAAGGTGGCCAAATAGGAGGATGAGGACCAAACTTGCGTTATCCTGGACAATCCCTCCCATCCCCTACATGACACTGTGGCAGGGCACAACGTGCACTAAGCTAAAGGAGATCTTTTCTGCCTGCCGCAATACGACTGTACAACTCCTCCTCCGGCTGACTCAATCGGGGTGATCAGCGTCAGGCTGGGGGATGTTAAATTGAACTCTACTGTTCTCACTGTATATAATGTTTCAGATGTCCATTTTATGTTGTCGTTTTTTTGCGATGTGAGCTGCTGTAACCCTGTAATTTCCCCTCTGGGATTAATAAAGTATCCATCTATCTAAATGCATGACTATCAAGTATCAACTAGTTACTTTTGGGAGAGGCATGTAGGCTATGACAGTGGCAACCCACAGCGACTATTCTACACAGACGTATACATTGAGCTTTAGTCATTAAGTTACGAATGATTCAAAAACATTTTTGAATTACCTTTTTTTATCTCCACTTTTTTCTCTTCCTCTTCATCATCATCCCAGTTGTCCTGTGAGGAAAGACATCTAGATTCAGTCTGATAACATTCACTGCTGATTAGTCAATAACACAAATATAAAGTGTGATTATTTGTTCATTAGGATTACATAGTTGCCATTGACCCATCTAAACTCATGACTCATTGTACGTCTATTTAAAGCAAACATACACTTTCATTTATAGGTCTGAACACGCATATCGGGTTGACTTTCAGTTACGACGACATTCAGTTTGATATTCCATCTCCAAAGCCATAATACAGTCGGCGAATAGTCAACTTTATTAGGGGGTCATAACTGATGGAAGCTATTGGTCTCCAACATCACTGGATAATTTACTTTGCCAGTGAACACAACAACAACAACTACTACCTCTGTTGTGCTAATGGATACAAAGCAGCCTCACCCTGTGTGTGTACACACACACACACACACACAATTAGGGAGCCCTAGCCAGCCCTTTCCATGGTGAATGTGAGGTCCCTGGACAGCAAGAATAAGGGAAAATGTAAGAATATTCAGGTAATGGCCCAGCGATGACAGTTGTTTTGTGTTAGAAAGTACCAGGCCCAGTCCAGTTGAGTCATCACCAGATTCATGACTTCATCCCAAAGTGGCTAAAGTTGGTTTCAGCAAGCTAACGTTGCCACATACAGAAGGCCTAAATGGCTAAAAGCGAGACGACAGAGACAACACAAAAAGCCAATTTAAACGGGATCCACCGCTTATTTACAATAAAACGGGACCATAACCCAATGAGGTACCGTAGCACGGTTTAACACGCAGGGCTTGCTCTAGCTAGCCCACATGCCATGGCCTGGTCCTGGGGGTTGATGTGGGGCCAACAGCCACTGCAATCTCACATGTGTACGACCCCCAACGGCGTGTTTATGAGTTTATGAGGGAGAAGGGATCCCCTGTTGGTCCTCAAACCATGACACCCACCGCCGGACCAACACGGTCTGGATGGGGGTCCCGAAATGTCTCGCCGAGACGCAGCAGCTGCTGCCTGCCCGGCTGCTAGGGGGCCACGCGAGTTAGCGTTAGCTTAGCATTCAAAACCGACCCGCTAGCGACAGGTTAGCGTTAGCATTAGCATAGCGTAGACCCCAACAACTCGTCCACCTGACGGGTTAGCGTTAGCTTAGCGTACACCCAACACCAGTCCACCGGTGACGGTTTAGCGTTAGCTTAGCATACCGCCGACACTAGTCCACCTGGCGGGTTAGCATTAGCTTAGCATACCGCCGAAACGAGTCCACCGGTGACAGTTTATCGTTAACTTAGCATACACCCAACACCGGTCCACCTGACGGGTTAGCGTTAGCTTAGCACACCGGTGACGGTTTGGCGTTAGCTTAGCGTACACCCAACACCGGTCCAACTGACGGGTTAGCGTTAGCTTAGCACACCGCCAACACCGGTCAAACTGACGGGTTAGCGTTAGCTTAGCATACACCCAACACCGGTCCACCTGACGGGTTAGCGTTAGCTTAGCATACCGCCAACACCGGTCCACCTGACGGGTTAGCGTTAGCTTAGCATACCGCCAACACCGGTCCACCTGACGGGTTAGCGTTAGCTTAGCATACCGCCAACACCGGTCCACCTGACGGGTTAGCGTTAGCTTAGCATACACCCAACACCGGTCCAGCATTAGCGTAGCGCGGTCCGGTGTGCGTCTGACAGGCGAGCATGGCTGTTAAAACTTAGAGAGATACGACCCAACGTGAAGCACCTCGTAATAACGACAACAACAACACACGGTTCCCCTCAATGGCGATACCTTGACGTCGTCGTCTTCATCCTCGCCTTCCCATTTATCCAGAACCGCCGCCTTCTGGATCGGCGCTTCCTCCTCGAAGTCGTCGGCGTCTGAGAGAGAGGAGAAAGATGGAGGCGAACCGCGTTATAAACAACAACACAAAAACACTCAAAATGAGCCTAACGGGTCTACCCGGGTCCCGGGGTGGGGGCGGCAGGACGCGCACCGCCACGAGTTAGGTTTAAGCGAGTTAGTTTCTCACCCCAGTCCGCCATGTTGGTTGTGTTTGACAGGATCCCACTCCCAGCCGGGTTTGGTCAGCGGAGCAGCAGCAGCAGCGGCTCACTGACGGCTCGTCTCCTCACTGGGCCCCCTGTGTGTGTGTGTGTGTGTGTGTGTGTGGCTCCTGGTCTGGCGCCCCCTGCTGGTTGGCTCCTGGTTGTTGCTGTTGTTGTTGTTGCCTCCTCCTCCGTGTGGCTCCTGGTCTGGCTCCTGGTTGGGCCCCCCTCCTGGTTGGCTCTTGGTCTGGCTCCTGGTTGGGCCCCCCTCCTGGTTGGCTCCTGGTTGGGCCCCCCTCCTGGTCTGGCTCCTGGTTGGGCCCCCCTCCTGGTCTGGCTCCTGGTTGGGCCCCCCTCCTGGTTGGCTCCTGGTCTGGCTCCTGGTTGGGCCCCCCTCCTGGTTGGCTCCTGGTTGGGCCCCCCTCCTGGTTGGCTCCTGGTTGGGCCCCCCTCCTGGTCTGGCTCCTGGTTGGGCCCCCCTCCTGGTCTGGCTCCTGGTTGGGCCCCCCTCCTGGTTGGCTCCTGGTCTGGCTCCTGGTTGGGCCCCCCTCCTGGTCTGGCTCCTGGTTGGGCCCCCCTCCTGGTCTGGCTCCTGGTTGGGCCCCCCTCCTGGTCTGGCTCCTGGTTGGGCCCCCCTCCTGTTTGGCTCCTGGTTGGGCCCCCCTCCTGGTCTGGCTCCCCATGGGTAAAACCCGACTCCTAGCTACTAGCTAGCTTCTAGACTTGGCTTACCTGACATAGACGCTGGATTCAGAGGGCAGACCTCACCTGTCCTCACTCTGGTACAATTAAATACAAATAAAATACCTGTTGTCATGGCGACAGGTCATTTTTGTATTATTTGTACCATACATCAATAGAGATAACACCAGTGTGTACATCAGGCACCAGCATTAAGTAATGGGGCTGTTTTTCATAAAATAAAAGTAATTGATTTAACCATGCAATAATATTTAACAATAGCCTCAGAAAGGCTAAACAACATTAATTACTAATGTTTCAAAATCAAAGAATGCACGTTTTAATCAGAGCACATGACACTAGCAGAGTGCTAAATATCTTTTATATACATATATTTCTATATGTATATTTTCTATATACATATAAAGTTAAGCTTTAAACTGAGGGGGCTATTGCCCCCTAAGACCCTTGGTGGCGCCGGATCTGCTAAATACATATTTAGGACGTTGAATGGTGTAGAAATTGTGGACAACGTGAAAGGTGGTTGTGGTTTTCATTTCATTTTTAATAGATCAAATCATATATATATATATATATATATATATATATATATAGTGCAATACAAAAACCACATCAAACTGAGAAAACAGTTTAGAACGGTGACATAAAACCACGCTGAGGATATTATTACCACAGACAAACCAAACAACTTTCAATAAATAGACAATCACATTTTGTGCTAATAAAAAAAACTAGATTTAGAACCCAAACTATATGGTTTTGAAAATATATTATTTATTTGATTCTTTTAAACCAGTTCACCATCTCAGGTGCTTTACGTTCGTTTATTGAAACACACGGTGCTTAGCATTAAGACTACCCTATAGCTCCACTGTGTTCCCTCTTAAGAGTTTAAATACATGTTATATGATACTATATCTTTACATAGTATGATACTACATCTTTACATGTTATATGATACTATATCTTTGGTTATCTCTCTAGTGGTTACAAGAAAATAAACATCTATATATATAAATATATATTAGTAGCGCCTTTTTTGAGAACCCAAGGTGATTACATTATTTACAGGTAAATAATAATTTACGTTGAGGACAACGGACAAAATAAATGACACACTCGTGCGTTAGAATACAGACAGGGTGAAGTGCGGTTTGGGTCGGGTTCTGCTCAGGTAGGGCGGCGCCGGCGGCGAGGGGAGAGAGGTCAGCCTGGGTGCAGAGGGGCGATCGAGGTCGTGTGCCACCAGGGTGGGGGGGGCAGAGGAGAGCAGCCAGATCAGCAGTCCCAGCAGTAGACACAGATAACTGGGACCCACGGTCACCCCCGATGACCTCCCTGTGGAGGGACACACACACACACACACACACACACACACACACACACACACGAAGAGATAAACACAGAATGACTGCATCAGAGAACGCTTGTTATTCATATATATATATATATATATATGTATAAAATTGATCTGCTGCTTCCTGCCCATTTGCACTATTTTATGTTGTATATGTGGTATGATTTTAATGTTGTGTTGTGTTATGCCTTGTGTGTGTACTTTTACTTTTTAAAGAAGCCAAATTTCCACTGAGGTGGACAATAAAGTCAATCTAATCTAACATGTACACAATTGCACGCACGCTTGCACACACACACACCCACACACACACACACACATCGGTTCATCTGTTCATGCATGCACATGAACAGATCAACTCATCCACACTTATGTACACACAAACAAACAAGTATGAACATACACATGCATGAACACATTCACACACACACACACACACACGTATGCATGAACACACACATAACTGTAGATTACTGCATAAGCTAATTGGCTACGGTAAAAAGGTTATGCGTCAGTAATCCTACAGGCTGATTATGATGTCATTGGCCTAAAGCCACAATTCAGATGTAAGCGATAAGATAAGATCATACTTTATTAATCTCAGACAGGAAATTTGTGCTAATATGCTGAGATGCCGATGTTCTCATATCAAGAGCATATGAACAATACAGTATATACATTGGTATGAATGTCTTTCGGCAAAGGGATCGGTCAAGATGAACATTTCAGCAGTGCTAAATCTCAACGGAAAAGGTCGAGATGGACATTCCCTTTCAATTTAGCACTGCCAGGGAAACGTTGCGACCAAACGTTTTGGTGCCGCTATCGATATCCTGCTGGGTATGACATTTCATCCCTAGAACCGCCTGCACTTTGAGTGAAACACAGAAATCAGCTGCACCACTAATGGGGTTGTGTTTGGTTCTCCTTGAAAGACAGCTTCAAACTGCAGAGTTTTTCAAATGTCAGCTTATTTAAGCCTAAACGGGGGCAGGAAAACTCTCTGACCTGACAACACTATCATGTGTAGTGGCCATGGTGTTCAACTCCTAGCCGAAAGGTAAATCGATCTGCTAAATCACTGAAAAAAACAACTTTGTGATTTGTGATGATGCCACCCAGTCTGAGAAGGCGAGTTTAACTATACCCACAAATAATATAATAAACGCAGTGTCCGTCCTCAAAGTATACTCCCACTACTGCAAATAAAACACTAAAGCATCCATGCACATCCCTTCATCCCTTTTCGCGATTCTTCCCCAACGTTCATTCCTGCCCTAATATCTTGTTTCACCCAGCAATGCGTCGCATTGGCTGCAAGAGTCACCCTTAAACGTGTAAAGGCGACTCGTGGTTTAAAAAACAGGCGGATCAGGGGGTCTGTCTTGCATGTTGGTACCTCTGAAGTCCAGAGGCCGGTCCTCCCAGGGCGTGAGGACCAAGGTCAGCGCCCTCCGCTTGGAGTCAGACAGCGCCGCACGCTGCTCAGCCGTCACCCCCACCGCCTGCTCGTAGGAGAACATGCTGATCTGGCTCGAGCTGAACACCTGCAGGAGGCGCCGCAAACCGTGAAACCAGAGAGGACAATCACAAGAGACTATTTACCACTACTTGGTTATTTAGGACAGGATCTTGTTTGTTGGAATCAGTAGCAGGGGACCATGCCTCGTCTGTTTGATCATTAGTACGTTTGAACACCGAAAAGGGGATGACCCTATTGATACACAGAAATGTTAATGATCTCACTTTTTTTGACAGGGTAATGAGAAGTAGTAGCTTATTTTAGTTTATTAAACTACCTACTGCAACCTCTGATTTAGGAGAGGCCTATATCCTGTATAAGCTCTCTGCAGCTGATAAGGGCAGACTTACAGCAAACTTGTCTGGGGGAATTAGTGAGAGGGCCAGGGGTGTGACGCCTTCAATCTGCTCCTTCACCAGGGATGACATGGCCATATCAGGAAGTCCAGCTGCAGACACAGAGAAGACAGATGTGTGATAAGGGCAAAGCACAGCCAGGCCTTCAAATACGTTTTTCGATGGGCACTGCTAAAGGGCTTTTTTATATATCTTTAATATCTCATATACATTCTCACATGCATATCTCAAAGCAATGCCATTAATGACTTCGACTTGTTGTTCTCCGATGCACCTATGACAAATAAACTTGAAACATTTAGACCACCAAAGTGCCATTAATATGCAACACTGACATTATAAACCACTAGGTTGTTTTGTGTATTTGTAAAGTGTGTCTCATGCAAGACGTGATTGTGTCATACAGAAAGCGTCATAGGTGGTCATTGTTTGACAGCAGCCTCCTGGATTCTCATATTGGTCTGATAGAATGGGATCCTTCATGGGCAGAAAGGTTACATCACACTTCTGTCAGAGCGTTTAGGCACCTACCCGCAAAAGCGCCTATCTCTATGAACACATCTTGTCCCCAGGAACTCATGGGGCCGAAGGCAAGGCTATCACTTAGCAGCGTAACCATGGCAGCAAGCTGCTCCTCAGAGCAGGTGAGCCTCAACTGGCCCAACCACAGCACAGCCTTACTGTGGCCAGCAGGGGGCGTCACAACAGCACAGCATACAAGAAAACAAAACAAGAGCAATTAGTCAGGAAAAATAAGATCTATGGAGCAGTCAAAAAAGTTTTTATCCGAAATAGACGATATTTGGAAATTAATTGCTGCCTGGCCAAGGCCAGACTGATTACGAAACGCAAACGTAAATATCAGGATGGTCTCACGAGGCTAATGATTTCTTTTTTTTTAAAATACTGAAATAATGGCTGATGAAGTGTGTTTTAAGAAGACAATGAGGATCCTCACCAGAACTCCACAGCATTGAAAGTTTGAATTTCAGTGACCGTTGCTCCACAAACCAAGTGGCCCATCGCTACCAGGGTGCTGGAGTCCATCTGGTTAGGACTCAGCGTCGTAGAGTTCACCACAGTGGAGAAAAGCACAGGCAGCTTGAATGAGAAAAACAGAGAGAGAGAGAGAGAGAGAGAGAGATATTCCAGTGTTTATTAAGTGCATAGCCACATATGAATGAAAACATAATACCACATATATAATATCATTACAGTATAACTAAAGACTGCTATGAGTTATTCAGCAGATGGTTTTATCCAACGCAACAGTGAATTCAGATGCAGGTCATTAAGGAGCAGGTAGGGGGTTAGGGTATCTTGTTCAAGGATGCCTAGGCTGCAGACATTAGGGTTCGAACCCAGAACCTTTCGGCTGAGAGGCGAACCAATAATATTTTATATTATTTGATTTTTAAATCAATAAAATATTTTTTTGTTGATTTCTTTAGCAAGTAGCAGTGTAATAAGTGTGATAATGTTCATCGAGCCGGTCATTATTCGCGTCGGGCCGTGAATCACCCTGTCGGGGTTTATTTCACAATAATGACCAGCTCACTGAACATTACCCCTTACATAACATATATAACAACACGTATTAAGTGAAGTATAGCTATTACAACACGCCTCAAAATCGAGTAGACTTTGCGACCCCTTGGGGTGCTAACGCTACCTGTCTGCTGGTCCAGGTGCTGACGGTGCCCATGGCAGAGATGCTGCTGATCTGTGAGAGGCGGAGGGAGGCCAGCTCCTTCAGGGAGAGCTCCACAGACAGACCTCCCAGCTGGGGGATCACCGTGGAGGGCAGGGAGGAGACAGGGCCGTGCACCTTCACACACACACACACACACACACACACACACCAACATTTAAACATATATTTGGCTCCGCCAACACAAATAGCTCCACAACTGGACTGTTCCCAAGCAACACATCAACATTTTCCTGAACACTAGCTTGCCAATTTGCTAATTTGTGTAGGTCTGCACATTACCGCAGGTCAGCTACTTGGTATCAAGTACATTTATCTGTTATTATGCAACCAGTGAAACAAGAGTCTGTTGTTGACAATCGCCTTGGCGGCATGTGTGCAGGGTCCAAAATGAACACCCGCCACCAGCCGATGACTGATAGATTCGACCATTTGGCAGGTCAAAAAAATGCAGGGTCGCATATTAAAACGATTGCTTGGCTCAGCTTGACAAAGTTCTAAAAGTGAATGCTGGACCCTGCGTGTGTGATTCAGATGTTCACAGCTTGAACAACGCTTGTTAATGTAATTAACGGTTATTACTAGAACAGATGTAAAGCGGAGGGATACATGTGTAGTTAAAAGTCTCAGTGCTGTTATACTGAATATCAGCACTCAGGGAACACCCCTCGTCCAATCAGATGACTCGGTCGGATCCAGCTGTCGTATAAGGGCCAGCAGAACCTCACCTTCTTGGCCTTGTTCAGCAGCTGGATGCGTTGGTATTGCAGGAGGAAGGGGTCCCGTCCCATGAGCTCCAGGCAGTTGGAGAAGTCCCGGTCGGGCATGGAGGTCAGGCTGTTGATGGGCCAGAGAGACGGAGCCAGGGTGTGGAGGGTCTCACAGCCGGGCTGCACGTCTTTAATGATGAGCATGATGATGATATAATTGTCATTCTTTTTACGTTTTCATTTAGTGTTATTGTTTGTTATTCTACATGTGTAATTTTACATGCTGATCATTTTCCATTATTTATGCGTTATATTTCATTAATTTCATTCAATTGTAGTATTTTATTTGTTTTAAAGGGTGTATGCTATATACATAAAGTAATAAGTATCATCATCGTCATCGTCATCATCATAATAACAAAAATAACAAAGAAAATACTAGAATTGAATGAAATATAGAATAAAATAATGTAAAATAATGTACATGTAAAATTAAAATCGTAGAATAAGACAAAACAACAAAACCATGAAGCAATAGTAAAAGAGAAGAACAATTGAATGAGAGATCAAAAACCACCTTACATGGGACAGAGGTTATCATCAGGAATCCCAGTAAGTACTGGAGGACAAACTGCTCCTTTGTGAACCAGTCCAGCCTCTCATCCGGAGGGGAGTTCCTCACACAGTGGAGCCCCACCATGCTGGCCTCCCACTGGGACTGGTCCAGGAACAACCTCTCCACATGGCTCAGGCTGAGCAGAGACTGAACCCACACACATACAAATATAAGAATTAACACACACACACACACACACACACATACACAGGAATACATACACACAAATACACATACATAAACAAATACACAAACAGATATACACAAACACATATATAAACACACGTATATCGACATACATTACACACGCATAGACATCAGACACACACACACATACACACACACACACATCAGATAAAGATACATCAAAATGCAACACAAATCTCACAAGTACACACACACACACACAGATCCATCACCATGCAACACCAACACACGTCACAAACAGAAACAGAAACAGATACATCAACACTTAACATGCAGCACCAACACACACACACACACACACACACCGCACACACAAACATGGTAGTGAGAAGTTAGCGTGCCAACAGAAACGTGGTATTTGAGCAGCTAACTGGAGACGTGACACCCAGCAGGGTAGTTTACAGCCTGACCTGACCTGGCATCAGATCACAATCGCAGCATCCCACTGTGTTTCCCAACACACATATGCACACGCACACACGCACACAATGCACACACACACACACACACTCTGACAACAATCAATCAAGACATGTCCACAGGTGACTCGGCATGTACAGAGGAAGCTATAGACATTTCCAGAAGTGACAAGACATTTCCAGAAGTGACCAGGCCTTTTGTAGAGGACAATAGTATGTAGAGGTAACTGAATATCCATAGAGAAACCCAGACATTTCCAGAGGTGACTAAACATTTTCTGAAGTCACTAGACATTTCCAGAGGTGACTAGGCATTTTCCGATGGATATCAAAAATAAAGGCGTGAACTCACCGGGGAAATCTGCTCTAGTGTGTCCATGGACAGGAAGAAGAGGAATCGCCCCACCTGACCGATGGTGCCAGGGGTCCAGGTTTGAACTGGGCTGTGGGAGACAGCAACACATTAGTTGTCTTAGTTGTCCTCCCGTGTTTTGCTCTCCACCCACGGACGACAGACGTCAACTGGTCTCACTTATTAGTTATCTGTCGGTTGGTATGTGCCGATTATCAAATTCACAATTTAGTCACGCAAGACACTTTTATCCAAAGTGACGTACACTGAATATGTTTATGACATCAAGGAGCAGGTAGGGCTTGGGGCGTCTTGCTCAAGAATGCACATTGGGGATTGAACTCAGAACCTTTCGGCTGGGAGTTAATACGGTTGACTGAAAATACTCAGGGATTTTATTTTCCGAATGCCTCTGCAGTAGGTGTCAAACTGTTCATAGATGAAACGTATGAGAGCACCGCTGTACCCAAAGACCCCTGGCTCCTGCAACATGGCTGCCACCTGCTCCCTCTTGGTGGCGCTGTAGCAGAAGCCCTGGAGCAGCGGCATGTTGTCGAGGAAGACGCTGCGCCTCAGCTGCACAAACACCTCGTCCACCACAAACGTGGCCATGACGCCCAGGGAGTGCAGCTCCTCCTCGGTGTACTCCCCCGTGTACATGCCCTGTGAGCGAGAGGGAGAGAGAAAGCTTCGGTACGTTGGCGGTTATACCCCAGAACTTCAACTACAATTCAGCAATTCGTAATTTCATAGGACCAGAACCGGGTCTAACAGCTCCTGAACCTGGGAGTGCCCCACGGCGAAAACCACAGCAACTATAAAGTCGCTGCCTTTAGAGCACAGAATGAAGACAAATAGGACCGGATGGGTCAGACTCATACACATGGTGTGTCTCATAGGATTTCCATCCAAGTGGTTTGTTCATCCTGTAAGACATGTGTGATGGAATGACCGAAGGCGCTGTGTCCACATATTTATATTTTATCTTATTTACTTTTTAGAGACATCTCCTGAAATATACTGACAACTTCAGACTGACTGAATTCATAGTCAAACATCAAAGCCGAAAGCCTTGAAGTTCTTGGTGGTTTTTGAACAAAACAGAACAGTAGAAAGTGCTGCTAAAAAAAACAAGAACAAAGCTTTACCCATAGGCGTAGATTACGCGGGGGACGGGGGGGACATGTCCCCACCACTATTTATAATTAGAATTTTGTCCCCACCACTTTTAAAAATGTGCAAACCAATTGCGACCCCCCCCCCCCCCCCCCCCCCCCCCTTGTCGACAATGCGCACCCCCCCCCCCCCATCGACAATCGCGCCCCCCCCCCCCCCCCCCCCCCCGTGCGCCCACGTCGACAATCGCGTACCCCCCTCTCCACACCACTTCTAAAACCAAACTGATGCCCTTGGCTTTACCAGTCTCTGCACCAACTTGTCCACCAGCAGCTCCTGCTTGATCCTGGGCAGCATGAGGAAGGGCTGCGGGTCCTGGAGGATCATGGTCCTCAGGGTATCCATCATGACTGCAGGGAACTTCTTGACGGTGCTCACCCTTTAGACCACAGGAAGACAGACGGACGGACAAGAGGTGAGGACCAGTGCATCATCTGATCAGTGCATCATCAATATGAGTGACTGACATATTACATAGTACACAGTCATAAATCACTAATTGTCCGAAAAAGATTTACGATTTACGACATATTAACACACGTGTATTGTAAAGGTATTTGTTTCATGAAGGTATATGTGATTATGTGTATGGATTAATAACGATATATGACCTCACACACATGTGATAAATGCATTTGTGATTATTCACATAAGAGCCAATTGTGAGTGAGCACTCTGGTAGTCCGGAGATTTAAGTTCTCAATTGGTCCGATTCGGAAAAAATGACGGCAATGATCAAACTTTTCTGCGGAAACAGAGTTGATGTTGCAGACCACAACGTTTTGAGGAATGGGCAGACTTACGGCAGAGCCAGAGCTATTTCTGCTCCCATCTCCACTAGCAGCTCAGCGAAGAACTCAAAGTTGTACAGCTCCTCAATCACACAGTTCTTCTGCAGATGGAAAACAAGGCTTAGTTATCTGGCAGTGGATGCTGTTGTAATGTTTGCAATGTGCGTCACTGGGGATGAACTGGGTTTAGAAATTGAGTTGCTCGAAGACGTAGTGAAACAATAGCCTTGCTTCCATGATATTAAAAGATACTAGATATTATAATATGTGTAGACCTTTTAATCTTTCAGGAATTTAAATGCAAATGCGGTTATGCATGCCTCCTTTTATTCAGTGACTGTGATACAAATGTCAAAAATCTGGCTAGAGAGCAATTTAGCTAAAAAGATAAATCATACTTTTCTTTTTCATCTTGTTTCAACGCTTTGTTGAACAGCTATGTTTTGTTAAAATCTAAACTCGGCTCTTCATCAGTAACATACGAACACTGAGCTCGTACCAGTGAGGTGTGAAGGAGAGTCGGCTGCTCTCTCAGGAAGCGGAGGATGCGTTTCACGGAGGAGGTGGAGGGCCTCGCGATGAAGAGTCGCCGCAGCACCGGACAGCTCACACCTGGACCCACCGTCCCGATGTTCCTGGGGTCCCAACAAGACCAGGAGGGAGCGGTCAGGGTGCAACTTATTACTCCCATGATCCTCTGATTTCCCAACCACACAGATATTCACACGTCTGAAGACCTGTCCAGACCCTAATCTAGTGTCTTGCCTAAACTTAACTATCTTGAAACACAATACCTGAGAATAACTGTTTTGAACTTTATACTTGACTGTAGAATATCAATATAATACCCAAACCTTTACAGTTTCAGTCTTTATACACAAACTTCATAAACATCCTTTACCTTCTCCAAGCTAATATCTAAGCCTACCTATTAATAAAAGTACACCTAAGCTGAAAAATGTATAACCTAACATTGCAGATATTCATTCATAAGATTTGGATAAAATCACATGATAATGCCGTCTGACGACCACAGCTCATACAGATTTAAAGTTAAACGTACAGGAGTTGTTCTTGGTTGAGGTTTGGCTGGGAATTCATCACTTCTCTGAATAATGCCTTGGCCTGCAGAGAAAGAAGAAGAAAAATGAATGTGTTTCTGGCTGCTGTGTTGGACTGAAGCTTAGTAATTCTTCCTGCTGCATTTTAAACATAACTGGGAGCAACTCCAGGACAAAGTCTTTGGTCACTCAAGGAATAGTGTATTGTAATGTAGTGTGTGTACGTTTACCATGTTTAATGGCAGTATGGGGACCGTAGGTCCACTAGCTGTGTGTAGTGACGCTATGGGGGCCATAGCTACTGTGTGTATTATCAGTATGGGGACCATAACTACTGTGTTAATTATCAGTATGGGGACCATAACTACTGTGTTAATTATCAGTATGGGGACCATAACTACTGTGTTTATTATCAGTATGGGGACCCTAAAACTACTGTGTATTATCAGTATGGGGACCATAACTACTGTGTTTATTATCAGTATGGGGACCATAGCTACTGTTTATTATCAGTATGGGGACCATAGCTACTGTTTATTATCAGTATGGGGACCATAACTAGCAGTGTGTAGTGGCAGTATGGGGACTATAACTACTGTGTATAGTGGTGTTATGGAAACTATAACTAGCGGTGTGTAGTAGTGGCAGTATGGGGACTATAACTAGCTGTGTGTAGTGGCAGTATGGGGACCATAACTACTGTGTGTATTATCAGTATGGGGACCATAACTACTGTGTGTATTATCAGTATGGGGACCATAACTAGCAGTGTGTAGTGGCAGTATGGGGACTATAACTACTGTGTATAGTGGTGTTATGGAAACTATAACTAGCGGTGTGTAGTAGTGGCAGTATGGGGACCATAACTACTGTGTGTATTATCAGTATGGGGACCATAACTACTGTGTGTATTATCAGTATGGGGACCATAACTACTGTGTGTATTATCAGTATGGGGACTATAACTAGCTGTGTGTAGTGGCAGTATGGGGACTATAACTAGCTGTGTGTAGTGGCAGTATGGGGACTATAACTAGCTGTGTGTAGTGGCGGTATGGGGACTATAACTAGCTGTGCGTAGTGGCAGTATGGGGACTATAACTAGCTGTGTGTAGTGGCAGTATGGGGACTATAACTAGCTGTGTGTAGTGGCAGTATGGGGACTATAACTAGCTGTGTGTAGTGGCAGTATGGGAGCATACCTGCTGTGTGTTCCAGGGCCGTGTGGTTGTGTGTGTGCTGTTTGCGAGCAGCAGGGCTGTGTGGGGTAGCACACTGCGCAGAGGAGTGCCGGACAGCAGAGGAGACACCTTCACCAGCCAGTTTACCACGTCAGGAGAGCCCTGAATAACACAAGAACAAACCTCATGTTTTAACATAGGACAACCCAGCACAGCGTTACTATGTCTTAACACAGCACAACACGTAAGTTAAAGGTGCTATAGTTACGATTTAGGAGCTATTATTTGAGTGTAATTTGTAAGAAATGGCATTTGTCAGCTATTAGTGAGTGAAATGCGCTGTGAGAATATCTGTTTGGAGTTGACTGCCTCTGTATGAGAACATTTAGTTTTTAGACCGCTCCCGACTGATCTACAGCACTTTTATATAGGACAACACAATGTAATTTAATGTAATAACAAAGGACAACATAACATGCTTGTGTGTGTGTCCATGCATGCGTGCTTGTGTGTGTGGCTGTGCGCATGTGTGTGTGTGTGTGTGCGTATGTGTGTGTGTTACCCAGAGTTTGGTGGCGATGGCGTTGGCCTGCGGTGGTCCGAGCTCTGCTTTGTTCTGGGCCATGCCAGGCAAGGAGGAGAGCAGCGTGTTGGCCGCCAGGGTCCTTACGGTCTCCACCTTCAGCCCCACCACCAGCGTGCCCAGCGCCTGCAGACCCCCAGGGGCGCTCTGGACCACAGGACCACCAGAACCGCCAGTTAGAAAGTTCAGTTAATGTTGGCTAATTCAGTTAAAGTTAGCAAATTCAGCTAATTCACTTTAAAATGGCTAATTCGATTGGTGTTTTAAAAAAACTGGTTAAATTGAAAATTATTTATTATTATTATTATTATTATTATTATTATTATTATTATTATTATTATTATTATTATTATTATTATTTATTTATTTAATTATTTATTATTATTTCAAATGTATTTAATGTATTATTTAGTAGGCCTATTACTCCCTTGCTTTCTGTGATTAACCCATTTTTAAATGTATTTATTTTATTTTATTTCAATGACAGACTAATCATTTGGCAAAATAAAAACATCATGTAAGGCAGCAACTTTTCATACAAACAAAAAATAATGTTTGCATTTAATGTTAAGGCTGTTACGCCCTGTGCCCTAATGCAGTGTGGCACGAACCATGGCATGGAGTTTGTAATGGAGAGAAAGTCCTACTCCTAATCCACGCCACATTTTCACTCACACCGCCTGTTCTGGGCCGCAGGGCATTGGCCGTATGAAATATTGTCATTGCCATCACCGGGGAGGAAGTGGCTTGTTCAACATGAAAAGTGGGCACAGTATCATTTCAAAACAGAGAAGCATGGGTCAAATGTTTCAGTAACAGGCTCGGTCCGATCTACTCTCCGGCTACACTACGCTGCAATAAATATTTGATGGCAAATAAAAACAAAACAAAACGTTGCTCACGGTGTAGCTCGGAGGCATCTTGTCCAGGATCACACTGGCCTGAGAAAAATAAAAAATAAGAAAAAACAGGTTAAAAAAACGACGTGTCGAGTAGCTTGAAGTGATTGCTGACAGGTTGATATTGGTTCAGCTTGCTGTGCTCCTGCAGGGTTTGATACGCCGCCACGCCCCCAGACAGCAGCTGGGGCCGCTGGAGCCGAATACGACTCCCTTTCACGTTGAAGACAAGTGAAACTGCTTGCCTCCACCTACCGCACCTCAGATAACATCTGACCTCAGAGCTCAGACTTGGCGCTTGTCAGCTGTTCAGCTCACACTACCCCCCCCCCCCCCCCCCCCCACCACCCCTTTCTCTAACATTTTATAATGAAGCCAATCATGCACAACAAATAGTCGCCCTCAGACATCAACGTATGCTGCAGCTGTCAGACAGGAAGAGTGTCTGGTGGCAGTACATAGTATCAGTTACCATGTAGGAAGGTGGCTTCCTACATGGTAACTACATCAAAAAAAAATGTAGTTTTTTGATGGCCAGACCTCGCTAGACAAACCTTACGAGCCAAATGCTACCTGTGCCAGCAAGTCCTACCTGTGTAGGGGTGAATGACACAGAAGTCAATGCAGGGAAGTCGGGCAGCAGCTGTGACGGGCTAAGCTCCTGCAAGAAGTCCACACCCAGCCAGGGCAGGAAGGGGACCAGCTCGGACAGGCTGGAGGGAGGAAGCGAGGCTGGGGATCTCAAATCGGTGTGGTTCAGGAAGAGAACGATCTGAACATTTTGAATGGAAAGCGGACACAATACAATTCAATGAATATACGATCTCCCAGTAGCGGTAACCATCTCGATAATATACGAACAGCTGCGTTCTCAATGCACACACAATATCTCCGCTGTTACACATAAACACGGAGAGAGACGCACAACATACGCACTCCCAAGTCTCTCTCTCTCTCTCCCCCTCCCTCTCTCTTGGGTGTGTGAGCAGGTGTGTGTGTGTGTGTGTACCATGTGACTGGGCAGATATTGGCCCTGTTGGGCGCAGGTGGTGATGAGGCTCTGGATGACGGGGAAAACCTCAGTGTCTTTGTAGAGCAGCAGGTCTGAAGGCTCCGCCAGGCAGCACAGAGTCCCCAGCCTGCGCACACACACACACACACACACATTTTTTAGTAGATCTAAAGTTTTCCGTCTGCATGTGTGTGCGTGCATGTGTGTGTGTGCGTGTGCGTGTTTGTGTGTGTGTGTGTCCTACATGTTGAAGTCTTGTATGGAGAGGTTCTTGTAGGAACCCACGATGCTCTGAGCTATGAAGTTCTGCTGCAGGGGGCTGAGCGTGTTCCTCTGCAGCACCTCCAGCCCGTCCAGCAGCTAAAGGGAGCAGACACAAGCAGTCAGAAGAACTCATGTAAACAATGACTAACCTTGCGTCTCTGATCCCAGGGCAGCACTTTAAAGGGCCCCTATTTCAACACCAGGTGTTATGTAGATGACAAGCCGGTCAAAATCTACCCTCTAGTGACATCACAAGTGGGGGGTTTTCACCCAGATGATAGATCAGCCTGCAAGCCTATCCAGTGGACTGAACCAACTGATCTATCCATCATATCCTTCTGGGTAAACACTCCCATTTGGGATGTCACTCCTTGTGATAAACCCTTTAACGGTACGGTGGCAGATTTCTTTGACAGCTGTGTTTTTGTTGTGGCGCTGTTCCCCAAATTTGTCCACCTTTTCTTCATCCACATGCACACGAGTACAGTGGTGGCTGTATATATTGGAACCCTGTCTTCTTCACCGTTTACTTCACAGATGTTCAATCGTTTTATCTTGAACTTTGAATGGCGACTGCTTAGGAAGGGCGCGTGCACAAGCTCGGATGTAAACGAAACAAAACCTTGATGAAATGACTTGAACGCTACTTGCTCCTGCAACGATTCAAACCTGTAAACTTTTTGGTGAACAAATCTTTCACTTTTGTATTTAGTCCAATTTTGATTGTATGCTTTGATTGTTGCCAGCCTTGCTTTGGATGAAAGCATCTGCTAAATGACAATATGTAATACAGGTCTGATCATTTATAGTTGAAATGCATTGCTTGGTATATGAACTTTACCAGGTGACATTCTAGCAGCCATCAATAAGTTGACCAGACTTCAGAAAGACCCCCGCGTAGTGAGGTCGCGTCACAGCCTATCAGATAGACACGAGACTAATTACCAACTGTCTCAAAATTCATATTCATCAGCAAGTGAGAACCTTTGCCATTTCAAAATCTATTAATATATTTTATAAATCCTATTTTTTGTTTTTTTAAACTGGGACATGTCCACAGACAGCT
This sequence comes from Merluccius polli, assembly GCA_030340625.1. Taxonomy (NCBI): domain Eukaryota; kingdom Metazoa; phylum Chordata; class Actinopteri; order Gadiformes; family Merlucciidae; genus Merluccius; species Merluccius polli. The sequence goes on from JAOPHQ010002934.1 coordinate 44,314, forward strand.
CTAGCCGGGGACAGGCCACTAAAAATGGGCACTGTCTCCGTTTTCAGGGCTGTCTGGTCAACCTAGCCATCAATCCCCAGTATCATATACGTGATCCTATATGGACACACACACTGCATTGTTGTCTTCTTGTCTAGTCTTACTCTAGATGTACGCCCCTTGCTCTCATCACTTGTCGTTATGACCTTATACGGACAAAGTATACCTTGCTATGCACGCCTCCCTCCATTCTTTCTCTGTAAAACCTGTGCAGCTCCTTGATGTATTTTGAAGACATCTTGAATGTGTCTTGTTACTCTTCACACACACACACACATCATTCTCTCATTGATCATAGTGTCAGACTGAAACGTCTTCAACAAGGAGTCAATCTGTATTCATAGTTTCAGTAATATTATCAACCATTCAACATTAGTGGAGGGGCCAAGGTTGGAGGGATGAGATTTAAGGATATGATTTGTGATAGCACTGATCTATTAATGATCAATATTCACTCCGCACTCTGCTGCTTAGATTTGGTGGCCCAACGCTTGGCTTATTCAAAGGAAATAAGCTGTCAAGGTAGAACAGCCAAATTCTGTTCATCGTTTAATGTTGTTTAATGAAAAACACACACTCGATTACATCACTGAGGCCCATCGAGGCGGAAATGCCTTCTCCTATTAAATGGGCTTCTCATAAGAGCTTATTGATCCAATCCATGATCCAAACAGAATAAGTACTACCCTTTCGATCCATAACACATCTTTGTGTAATCTCTCAACCGTGAAACCTTCTCTAAAATTCCCCTGTATTCACAGCCGTTAAGATCCGACCCGCTTCTGTCCCAGGCTCATCATTAATTCACCCGTTCCCATCTTTACTTATTAAACATCATCCGCGTCAACGCCAGGCACAACAGTGTTGATGTGCACAGACAAGCCATCATTATCGTCATCATGATCATCATCAGCAAGCGCTCCCGCTAACCGCCTTCTGACTGCCGGCTCTGGTGCCGGCGGCGTGGCACTGATGGATCTGCCTAAAGCGTCAGCGCCTCAGGTTTCCCCTGGCAGCGAGGTGTCAAGAGCTGGCCGCGCCACTGTTACCTGAGCAGGTGAGAGGTGTTGGAAGCTTTGGAAGGGCAGGTAGGTGATCAGGTTCCCAGTGTCCCTGATGAGAGAGGGCGTGGCGCTGGTCATGTCGAGCGGCGCCATGGCCTGGCTGAACCACTGGCCGAACGCCTGGCGCTGGGCCATAGACATGAGGGCCAGGTTAGCGTTGATCGTTTCCCGACTGGACAGGGAGAAGGGACATCGTTCAGTGAATGTGTGTGTGTGTGTGTGGATGTGTGTGTGTGTGTTTGTATATGTAGCGTGTGTGTGTGTATTTGTATGCGTGTGTGTGTATGCGTGTGTATGCGTGTGTGTGTGTGTGTGTGTAAGGCGCATGTGTGTATGCGTGCATTAGACACAGCACATTTGCGAAACACTCGAGTGAAATTCAGTTCTCCCCATGTTTCTCCTCAATCCCTGTAACGTGTAAATGTGTGTTGTTTGTGTGTGTTGTATCTGTGACGCTACAATCAACCCACTGCACATAAGCAACAATCAACACAAAGAGGATTATCTAGATTTAAATCCGGTCGCCTGTTGAGTTTTCTTTAGCGTGTAATCTATAATTCATGGCGGCCCACACCTCACGACACACTGACACACGGCCTCCGCTGGGATCCCGACACCAGAGGTGTGTTTAGTGTACAGGGAGTCAGCTAGGGTGTCTGTAAACCCCCTTAATAAATGATACTGTTCCTGTACTGCCGGAGATACAAAGATTATAGAAATGGACCTTCCCATTTAGCATGTCGTACATGAACAAAACTGCTTAAAGCTCAGGGATGTGTTTGAAGCTGTGCAGACGGAAAGCCGTCTCCATTTTGATTTTTGTTTTCATTTTAGACTTCCTCTTTGGGAAGTAAGAGTGTGTCCTTGTTTCCTGTAGATTGGTTTCTGACGGCGCACTGTGCTGTGGACCGAGGTGTAAAGTAACCTCTTGTAGTGGAAATCTACACTTTTTTTTCCACGATTATTTCCATCCTTGTAGTGAATTGAATTCAGTTGTTTTAAGATCTTTAAAGTAATGACATTGGTTATGTAGAACTACATTGTTGTTTCATTCATCATTTTCTTATTATTATTATTTGTACGTTTCTTGAAATCGAAAGCCACTTGGTCCTCAGTCACTAAACCACTAGATACTTGGTAACTAAGTCACTTGGGCACCAAGTATCCAGGTCACTTGGACGTTAAGTCACTAAACCACTAAATGACGTGCTTGTCAAGTCATTTGGCCACTAAGTCACTAAGCTAACTGAATCACAAGATGGCCGCCACTTACATGTTGGCATTAGCCTGCAGCGGCGGCAGGGCTTTGATGTCGGCCAGGGAGGCCCAGGGGAGCAGCGGCGCCAGGTCTGGGAACAGACTGATGTCATTCAGCAGGTGGACGCGGAGGAATGCAGACACCATGACCGACAAATAGTCATCCGCCAGCTGGAAAACACACACACACACACACACACACACACACACACACACACACACACACACACACAAACAGGAGATCATCACCCGAGACCAACCGCTAGGGGGACATCATGTTTTCACCTGAGAAACATCATGTTTTCATCAAAGACGCATCATGTTTTTACCAGAGAAAAATCATGCATTCACCAGCGACACATTATGCATTCACCAGACACATCATGGATTCACCGGAGACTAACCAGAGAAACATCATGTATTCACCGTAGAAACCGTAATGTATTCACCAGAGACACATCATGTATTCACTAGAGAAACATGTATTCACCTGAGACACCTCATGTATCCACCAGAGACTAACCAGAGGAACATCATGTAGGACTATTCACAATAGAAACCTCCTGTATTCCCAAGAGAAACACCATGTATTTACCATAGACTCACCAGAGAAAAATCATGCATTTACCATAGAAACCTCATGTATTCACCAGAGAAACCTTATGTATTCACCAGAGTGTAACCCCTACCTGCTCTTCAAGGACCTGCACCTGCTTTCTTAAAGTCCCTTCAGATGAAAGTGTGAGCTTAGTGCGTGTTTACCTGCAGGGTGTTCCTGTTGCGGCCGTAGTACTGGAGGATCTGCCGGGCCATGGTGATGTCCACCGCACTCAGCACGGCACGCGCGCTCCCCAGAGGGATCCAGAAATACTCCTGATCAGGTTAATGAAGAGAGATCAATAAATGCCTGCCGGTGGTGTTATCCAATCATATCCTGGTACACATTCGGTCTCCTGCTGTATTATCCAATCTTATCCTGGAGCCAGTATAACTGTTGTAACGTCAACTTTATTTTTGCAACATCATGACATCGCAACGCATTGCTCCCTTGGAAGTCCGTCTCAATCCAGACTCCTTTACAGGTAACTTCATACAGAAACACTGCCTCCAAAGGAAACTGTGCCGCTAGACAGCAAGGCAGCTGCCTTTCGTTTGGGACACAGCCTGCTGTATTATCCGATCATATCCAGGTACACATACAGTCTCCTGCTGCATTGCATAGCTAAATAGAACTAGTATTCAGGTTAATGCATTTTCTTACATGGCTTTGTTGAATACTTGACAATGATTGGACAACTACAGCATGCTATGGTCCTGTTATTTCTGAATAGCACACCACTGCTGTGAATAACAGACCGTCAAGTCTTGCATCACCCTGTCTGGGTTTATTTTGCAATAATGACCGGCCCGCTGTACATTATACATAATTACGGTATCTGTCAGAACAACACAACAACATATATACTGCTCTACAGTAAGGACGAAATTAAGTAAATGTTGAAAAGATCCTTGGATGTACATGTGACATTTTAGTGGGAAAAGTTATTGGCTGATGTGGCTGATTCCCACAGAATTAAGATCGCTGACAGTTATTACAATTGACTGGATGTCACTCTAGGTTAAACCCGTAAATGTGAATAGGGCTTAAGACAGACGCCTAGAGGCAAGGAGGGGGCAGACTTTGAGTGAGTGGTTATCACGTTCATTTAAACATCACCTTGATGAGGAAGGAACCTTTACTGGTGACATCTCTTCCTGTTTGCATCAGGCTGGTCAGCACTTTCTGTGGAGGGGAAACACACACACACACACACACACACAGTCTTGAATGAAAGCTAGAAGTCAAATGAGTATTAGGATTATGATATTACTTTGCTGAATGCAATCATTCGCTTGTGTGTGTGTGTGTGTCTCTGTGTGTGCACATGCATGCATGTGTATGTGTGTGCGTGTGCAATCCAAGCGCTACCCCAAAGCACTGCAGCAGGACCCTCTTGTTGTTGAAGTTGGTCTCTCTCTCCAGGTAGAAGGCGATGGACTTCAACACACTCAGCCGGATGTTCTCCGTGACGCGCAGCGACGTCAGCTGACTCTCCTCCAGCCCTACCAGCATCACCACGGTAATGCTGGCCGCCTGTTTGAGGGCAGACAGCCCCTGCAACCGGTGCCCCAGGTTCTCCAACCAGCAGCGCACCACCGCCTGCAGGGAGGCCGAGACGCCTGCCCCGGGCAGGCACACCCGAGCCAGGTCAGCCGAGCAGGACCAGTTGAACCTCTTGACCAGCTCCCGGGCCACGCAGGGCTGGCTCTCCCCGCCGGAGCCACTGGCGTTAGTGCTGTAGTTGGTGTAGCTGAGGCACAGCTGGCTCACCCACACGCTGGACACATCCAGGGCCAGGGTGGCCAGCAGGCCGACATCGTGGCAGACAAAGGAGGCGAAGTTGGCCTGGTCGTAGTCCCAGCACAGAGCCATGAGAGAGGCATCCGGGACCGCCATGCCCCAGCTGGTGTACTGGCACTGCTCAGAGGGCTTGAAGCCCAGCAGCCCTCCTCCTCCTCCGGACCCGTCGCCGGGCCCTTCAGGACGGGACACGTTGGCACAGTGCTTTAGCAGCCAGGTGTTGTCCAGGTTGGCCAGCAGGTTCTGCAGAATGGTGCCGTTGGAGCACACCCTGGTGGTGAAGTTGAAGGGGTCCAGTTCAGCACAGACCGCCAGATCCGTCATGTCGACGATGATTGGACTGGTCCACTCAGTGTACCTGCAAACCTGCTCACATAAAATGCAAAACATATATGCTGTATTGGCTAGGGATGGTTAAAAAAATACATGGTTTCTAGCAATTATGGCCATTTAAAATCACATTGCAATTTCATGCCTCACATTCACCCATGCAAACACACATTCACACCACCGATAGCAGTGCCAATCATGCAAAATCCACAACCAGGTAATGTGAAGTAGTTGAATTTCCCAAAATTCCAACATTTGCTGGTTGATGCTTCATAAATTCAAATGTTGTTCAAATATGGTTCATGGATCATTATACAATCTATACTTTTTCGTATATTTATATATACTTTTGGCTAAAAGCAGGGATAAAGCAAGTACATTTAAGACATCACTTTGGACTCTGGTACCTTGTGATTAATCAACTATGCAAATAATTGTTAGTTGCAGCCCTGCTGTCCTAAAAATGCCCAAAGTGACAGGAATTCAACCAGCAACCCTCCAGTCACCGGTAAACCTGCTGTACCTCCTGCATAAAAGCAGCTACCTGAGCCTGAACAACAGACCTGCGATATCATCTCCGCCGCATCCCTGTCCCCGCACACCGAGAACAACCACTTGTTGTCGGACTCCTCCGTCAGCTTGTCGAGCAGTGTGGAGTTGCAGCACACGTTCTCGGTGAAGTTGCTCTGGTCGTGCTGCCAACACAGCCCCACCACCGAGGGGTCCACGTGTCGGCTGTCCCAGGTCTCGTAGTCGCACCATTCGAAGATGCTGGAGAACCGGGGCGGCACCGAGGGCGGAGCTTCCTGAGGCATGTCGGCGCAGTACCCCGCCAGCCACGGGTACGCTTCGCTCTGCAGCAGCATGCTGAGGAACGTGGCGTTGGCGCACACCTTGGCGACAAAGTCGGCATTGTCGAGGCGGATGCACAGGGATATGATGTCCGGGCTGATCAGCTTGACATCGTGCCACTCGGAGTAGCGGCAGGACTCGGCCACCAGCGTGTCCAGGTTGTCTTCCGGCGGCAAATGCGGGGTAAGATGCGTACAGTTGGGAATCAGAGCCGAGTTCTCCGGGTCGGAAAACAAGAGGGTGAAGAGGCCCACGTTGTCGCAGATCATCTCCTTCATCCTGTTGCCGTCCGCCTTCCAGCAGAAGGCCACCATGGCGGGCGGCACCAGCACATCTGGCTGGGCCATCCAGCCTTGGTAGACACAGAAGATGCTGACCAGCATCCCCGGGTTCGATGACCAGTTACCACAGAAGCCCCACATCCAGTGGTTGTTGGAGTCCGACAGTAGGCTCATCATGAGCGGCGGGTGGTCACACACCTGCTCCGCGAACCTGTCGCGGTCGTTTTCGGCGCAGAAGCTCACCAGCCCCGCATCCACCATCTCACCCTGCGACCAGTTGCCATAGTTACAAACCAGGTTTCTGAGGTTGGGGGACGACCTGGCAAGCCGGGGCGGCGCGGGTGGAGGGGGGGGCAGGACGGGTGGCGACGGCGTGTAGCCCTCCGTGCCGCAGTGGGGCGCTTGGGTGAGGACGGGCGACATCAGTGCCTGGATCGCATGACACGTGTTGCCCCAGACCCGCTCCAGCTGCGCCGGGCTGAGCTGGCTGAGCGCGTGGCAGAACACCGCCAGCGAGGAGGAGGAGGCTTCCCCCCGCGGGGCGGCGAAGATGTCGGCACACATGGTCTCGTTGAAGACGGCAAGGTTGTGGCGGTCGCACCGGAATAGGAGGTCCTGGTCGTCGTCGGCAACAGTTGGGGAGGCGGGGGTGGCAGAGCGGCTGAAGAGGTCGTCAGGACTGGTGCATTGTGGGCCGGGGTAGCTGCACAGAGAAGGGACCAGGAAGATGTCCAGTATGGAGGGGCCGAAGGACCAGCTGACGTTGTGCGCCAATCCCCTGCAAAGAGAACGTATGTCACCTGCATCCTAGTCCCACGGGTTGCATGTTTAGAGATGTATTTTAACATACTCTAAACACACAACTAGATGATAAAATGCTTAGCTGATATTAAGAAGACTGCTTACCACATAATAAGCTGCTTCAGACTCCCTGCAGAGCAAGAAAAGATTTTTTTTTTAAGGACAATTGTTTTCATCATAATAATAATTATAAATGTTTACGGCTGTTCCTTACCTTGCTGGCATTGCTCGCTTTCATTAAGCGAAGGAACTTTAATTCCAAACTGTAAACCAATTCTGACATAGTCCATGGGGACTTGGATGAGTGTCGCCATCACCGAGGAGAAATACGACACAACCATGTCCATAAGTCCACTTATAGTCGACATCAGATCCCCGGACAGGGGTACCTGCGACAGCACCGATATGAGCCTTTCCTGGAAGGCGGTGATTTCCGCCGCTCTCACCTCGTCCACCCTCCAGTGGGACCTGGCGAAGCTGTCCGACCCCACGGCCAGGGGGGCACACGTCTCGGACCTCATGAACGAGATAAGCGCCAGCAACGGTTTAGCAAGTTCCAGAGAAACCGTCCTTGTTAGCTCGGCTTCCAGGCCACACTGGGGAGTCCCGGACAGAAGACACACCAGCGTGTTGGGAAGGTTGTTGATGAAACGCTCGCTCAGCAACGGCATGAAGACTGAGTATAGGTTGACCAGGACGCTGTAATAGGCGTTCAAGTTGACACCCTCCAACAGGGATGCGTCTCCTCCGGATCGGGATGAAGCCCCTTCGTGGAAACTCCCCGACCTTGAGTGGCCGCCTTCTGATCTGTCATCTACAACCACTTCATTTTCTCTGGTCAGTGACTGGATTTGATCAATGACACGCAGGATTTCCTCCTGTAACTCGGCGGCGTCCATCTGTGTTGGCTGGATTTGGGAGCACTCCTTGACATCACAAACAGCACCTGTTGACAGAAAGAGCATCGGGCGATTTTTGACACAGTTTCCAATTTTTCTAAAATTAAGCTAACCACTTTTATTTAAGCTTTGTCCAAACGGTTAGGGGGGCTAATAGTTTGAAAGAAAACAGTGTCTGGAAGGAGTCGAAAGACCAATCGGCAAATTCTCTATATACATATAATTAATGGGTAACCCCATAGCCCTAGTCCTCAAAGTCCTGGGTGTCCCCGTTTCCCCAGTAGCCTCCATAATAAACCATAGATGTAGTGAAATGTAAAGCCCCCCGAAATGTAAAATCCTAGAGTCGCCCCTGGAATAGAGATTGAATAACTATATCAAATCTTTACTATAAAACTTGATTGTAAATCGTTTTTATAAAGGAGCAATTCACTCATGAATAGATGGCGCACAAATGCTATACAATAAAAAAGTATAACACATTGGAGATATACACGCTATGGTCTAATGAGGCATATGGTAACAAATAAATTATAATTATTAATTCATAATTGATATTTATGATATATATAGATAGATATAGATATATAGATAGATAGCCTACATTTTTATTGAGCAGAATTGGTAAAATGTGCTCTAAAAACCACATTATGTCACCAATATCACCAGGTCTTCATAGGAAACTGCAAACTGGACACTTACCAAAGAGGATACAGACAATACAAATAGTAGGAGTGGACCACATGTTCTCGACGTGTATCTCCAAAAGTCTTGATTAAAAAAACAAAATTAAAAATAAAATAAAAGAATAATAGGCTAATAGGCCTATCGGCTGTTCTTATCCCGTCCAGTGAGAAAACACTTTCAACTCACGCAAGCGGATACATTTTAAAATCACCAACTTCATCTTGACTCTGAAACACTGCTAAAAGTCCCATTGGGTTGGTCCCGAAGAGGTCCAGTCGGACCACGTCCAGGTCCTGAAGAGGTCCAGTGGACCACGTCCAGGTCCTGAAGAAGGATAAGGAGGAGATGCCGACGAGACGGGGACCCGGTGTGGACTGACCGGACAAGACCAACCCCACTCACATGTCGGGGTCTGCAACGCTACACCCGCGACTCTGAAAGTCTCCTAATTAAGGCCAACTGTGACAGACCAGGTGAGTCAACCCGGGATGTGGACTGGACCCGCAACGGATTTCAAGTCAAAAAAAAAAAAGAAGAAAAAAAAAAGTTGGTCATTAGTGATGAAATATTCATGGTCCGTGTTGATTATCTCCTCTCAGGCCTCTTGTCTGAAACCCGAGTCCGGTCACTCAAGACGGCACAGGATCCCCTGACAGCTGCTGGTGCGGAAACCCTGCCCTATGATGATAATAATAATGATAATAATGAATAATAAGGATGATGATAATGCAAGGTGGCTGCGGTCGTTAGTTTGCGTCCGTCACCAAGGCTCGTTGTATAAAACACGCAATGACTACGATGAGATTAAGCTTGATTTGAGTGGAAATTAAAAATAAATAAAAATACATCGAGCTGCCCGGGAGTCGAACCCGCGACCTTCTGATCCGCAGCCGGCCGCGTCGTTGGACCTTATGGGCAAAATCCAGCCAAAAAAAATACAACCGTAGAGTAGGCCTAGGCCTAACAAGGCTACACCTTTAAACAGAATAAGTGAACTAAAATAAGGGAATTTATAATTCATGAATTAAATAAATTATAGTAGACATATTTAGCAATGGGCTGTTTTGGCAAGATTGTGATTACTTTATTGATCCCGGGGGAAAATGTTTGACGCAATAAAACCAGCACCTTTGTGCGAGGAGGTCAGCTAACATCGAGCCTCTGAGGTCAGGGTCAAGTGTCACTAAAAACAAGGAAGACCTCAGGCACAAGGCAACACGTCAGCCAAGACATGTGATCATTAGTTTCCATGTTTTTGCTTTAAGCTATTTTTTCTTCTCAGTGTCAAGTCTCTGCTAAGTTCAGTAGTTCAATCATGCACAAAATGAAGACAAAAACACAGGAGGTTTACTTTAAAACTTTGTTTCAGAAATTCATTGTAACTGTATATACACTTTACAATAGCATAGCCTTTTGGCCAAGAAAGATGTCTTTAAGCATTTTTTTTTAAATACATCTTTAGCACAAATAGCATTTCCTGCAAGTAAAATGGCTTAACAGATATTGGGGGGGGGAAAAAAATCTTTAACACGATTGCTTTTTTTTCTGCAGAAAAGAAGTGCCTTGATTAAAAGTTAACCAGGACTTTCCTCATATAGCAAGCTTGATTCTCTACATGCTAAGTTAAACAGTTTAGTGACACTGTGCTAAACTAAACATACATACAGATATTTGTAAGAAAAAAAAGACACTCCATCTTATGTAAAGTTAAATCGTCATTAATACATTTAAAAAGTAGATACGACATGCCTTTTGAAATCAAAAATACAAAAGATTTTCCTTATTTTAAGGATTTTTTAAAACATGAATCAGTTTGTTATTGTACAACACCCAAGTGTACAATACAAATGGTAATGCACATAAAAATGAGCTGGATGACAAATATCAAACACACCTCCTGACCGATCCTTCAGAACGAGAAAAAACAAACAAAAAACATGACAAGCCCAGCTCACAATCCACACCACGCTCGCTAGACCATCCCTCACACCTGGGGGACACAACACTCGTAAAGGGACATTACCCAGGTGGGACCCCCTGAAAGAAAGCCCACTTTAATGGCCGCTCCTCTCCAGTGCCCCACCCAGTAACACCGCCCAGGGTCCGTACGACACGCCCCGCACCATGAAATCAGTTTTAAAAAGGAGTAACCGAACCACAGGGACACTAAACACCACCATTAGCACCAGCAGCTGCCTGTGCTTTAGTTCAGTGGTTCTCAACCACTGGGCCACGGACCGGTTGAGGACCGGCACCGGGCCGTGGACCATTGGCCGCAGAGATTTAGAAATGCCGTTATAACTGGTTGAGAGCTGTGAGACTGTCTATTAATAAAACAAATGTGCATACCGGGCCACAGTAACAAAAAAGGTCGAGGAGCTGCTTTAGTTCATATGGTGAACGGCGTCGCTCGGCAGCCATTTCAGCCAATCAGAAAACGGCAACTGCAGTAACTGTACTGTTTCACAAGAGGCGTTACTGTTGCTGCGATTTGGTTTTCAGGTGTGGTTCCTCTTAGAAACTGAAATGGGGGGCAATGAGCTGTGGAGAATGAAGGAGAGCGTCGCTTACATTCAGAGTACACACACACACACACACACACACACACACACACACACACACACACACACACACACACACACACACACACACACACACACACACACACACACACACACACACACACACACACACACACACACAACGGTTCTGCTAGGACAAGCGGCGAGCCGTTTGAGCTCCACAAGCCCAGAGGAAGGGGAAAAGGGGAGCCATACTTATTTGTTCATGGACTACAACGCTATACGACACATCGAACCACGCTACGTACTTCTCCAGATCTTAAGCCGTCTTAACACAAGAGGTCTTGATTGTCTTCATCTACCAACACCTGGGGGGTTAGGGGGGGGGGGGGGTTAAACCGAGGTGCGTGGCACCGTTACCGCAACGCACTATAACCTCAACGCACTAATGACAACGAAGACAAGGGGACTCTCGTCTTGGAGTGTTTCTACAGCGCTTCAAGCGTCCCCAGCCAACACACCAGAACACAACGCGACAGAACAGATAACATGGGCGCCACAGGCAGGGTCCAAAATTAAACTTCACAAATTTTGTCTTTTTTACCTGCCAAATGGCCAAACGGGGGCTCATTTTGGACCCCGGCCACAGGGGTCCCGAGGTGGCGGTCCACTTCCCCAGCCTTGGAGGTGACGCCTCCAGCACCGACCGAAAAACAAATTCTACGACGACGACGCGTCATGGTGGCGCGACCAACCACACCACCCACATAAGCGCGACGGTAGGGCAGAAACACATTCATATAGTTGCCGTTTGTCAACGAAAAACACACTGTAAAACTGCATTCGAAATAGAAAAAAAAAAAAAGGCATCGTAGAACACAAGTAAAACGGGGTCACGGAAAAGAGACGCTGCCAGATGAGCGTGTGGGGGGGGGGGGGGGGGGGGGGGGGGGGGAGGTGTGGGGACTGAAGCTGCGGTTGGGACGTGAGCCAACAGACGACGCGGGTACCAGACAGGCGCTGGTCCCCAGGCCACACTCCCCGTCACATACTGGCAGAGAGGTGCTACAGGAGTTACTCTCCCAGAAGCTACAAACACATAGCCATCAAGTTACACGTGAGAGCCAGCCGAGGGCCGGGCTGGGCTAGGCTGAACAACAGCCGACGTGGAGCAGAAAATACTGATATCGAACCAAAGACCATTACAAAAAAAAGAAAAAAAAAGAAAAAGTATATAGAAACTTAACTTTGACACGTATCACTTTAATAATGAATGCCCTTTTATGACCTGTTGCGTGTTTCAGGTAAGCAGACTTCAAGCCAATTCTTAATTAGAAAGCCATCATGTGTTTACTTATCGCTGGGGCTTGCCCGGTTTCTGTACACCGGCACGGCATACAAACCTCGGCATACCGTTTAGAGAGTCATGTGACCAGACAGGGAACCACGCACACCCACCCAACCCAACCCGCGATACAAACCATATTCTTTTTTTTCTCTTTTTTTTTTACTAAAAACAAAATGCCAGCAGCCAAAGTGACGCAAAATTCAGCTGTAGAGGAATGCATAATGACATCTTAGAGGCTACTACACGTTTAAAAAGGTGGGACAAGGAGGCAGTCCATCGCAGTCCTTCAGATGAAGAAGAGGTCATCCATTTGGAGTCCGTTTCACCGAGCGGAGGAGCACCAGGGAGGAGGGGGGGTGGGCGCGGCGGGCTGGTTTTGGCGTGAAATCATCGTAGAGATCATCGTTTTAAAAAGGTGGTCTTCCCCTCAAATCTGTTTACAGGCGTTAAACGGGAGAACGAGGAGGAGTCCAGGCAGCTCCTCCAGGAAGGTTGATTTCATTATTATTATTTTTTTCCTTCTAATTTCGTTGGTAGAAAAAAAGAAAAAAAAAATCCCCACCCCCGGCTTTAAAAATCTTTTTTTTTTCTTCATCATCATGATGTTTAGTCTTAAAATCATTTAGGGTTTAAAAAACAAAATTGAGAGAAGGAAGGAAAGGGGCCGATGGTTTAACAGTAATGGTAATGTTGTCGAGTTTGTCTGAAGGAGGGCTTTTTACATGTCTGCTGTTGACGACAGTTGTCCCGTTACCACGGTGACTGCCCGCGCTCAGTCCGGGGGCAGCAGGTCGTGTAGCCGGAAACGCTCTCGCACGTGTGGGCGGACATCTTGGTTCTGGAGAGACCAAAAAAAATACAAAATAAAAAAAACAACCTTTGTTTCAGTGACAAATACCCCAGTACACATCTGGTCCAGAGCATCCACACGGTTCTAGGTCTACAATGTTTCTATGTATTTACAGGAGGGCTCATATGGGATGAACTCACCATCTCTACCAACTTCTCCAGGAAGGGAACCAGCTTCAAGAGCTCATTGTCATTCTTGTCCATGAACCAGCTCTCTATGGGAATGCCATTGGAGAGCTGAAGGGAGAGGGGAGGGTTTAATCACCATGACAACTAGTTTTTGTTGTTGTTGTTCCTGAACTACCAATCGTCTCTACCCGTTAACATTTCTGCCCATGTTAACATTTATTTCCCATATGCATATACATACTTCAACATATACAACACACACACATACATACATACATACATACATACATACATACATACATAATTGAATGCATGCAACAGCACTACTGCTTTTTATTTTTCATAATAGGAACGCATTATTTGAGTCATAAATAAAATGATCATCAATGCAATCATCCAATTTGCATTTGCATTTTCAAACTATGCCCCGCGTTAAAGTGGACAATATTCAAATGAAAATGAGTGGGCGGGACACACGCCACCCATTTGATAACAGCCTGAACATGAAAATCAGTGTCACTCTCTTCACCTGTGGATCTGTAGGTTTTAACTTAGCAAGTGTCGTACTAACTAGGAGGGAGAACTGGTGTAACCTGCTGCTGCTCCACAACCCGGTATCACGCTTTTTGTGCTCAGACTTGCTAATAGACTATTCTACCCACTGTATATTACCATACTCCTACTGCACTGTACACACATGATCAGACATCCTTTGCACAAGCTATTTGGGATGTCGACACTGTAGCGATCTACAGCACTATATATGATCTGTTGGATATGTAGCTTTTATGTATACATTATTGCACATTTTATTTTGTTTTAACACTTACTATTACACTTTTTAATACTAGTTCATATTTGTAACTTTACACGTGTATCTTACTTACCTGTATTGTTGAGGAGAGCATGGAACAAGAACGTCATTGCCAGCAAAGACCGCTACTGCCAGTTTTGTTGTGCATTTGATAAGTAAAGAACCTCAACTATAGCTTACTAACTCTACACTGTTCCTATACTGAAGTAAAGAGTGTAAGCATATCAACAGCTAACATACCAAAGCGTCTCTATATTACCAACTGTGCAACTAATCTGAGGTTTTGGCGTTTCCTCGCCATCATACAGAACAGAGATCCTCCACTCCAGCGAGTGAGTACACAACGCACCTGGTAAGCGAAGGCCTGCGGTGAATTGTCAATGATGATGGTCTTGGAGAGGTCTCTACCCAGGATGTTCAGGTCCTTGATGTAGTTCCCCTGGACACAAACACAGTGCTCACGGAAGAGCCTGTGCCTGGGAGGTGCAGCAACACAGAGGTGGACACATGAGTACCGTGTTGTTTGGAGAAAACTTGGAGAAAGGCTTGAAAATGCGAGGCGCACTACACAGCGGGCAAAATGCTCGATTCCCATTGATAACAATGACAACACTAGCCGCTCCTAGCTGTTAAAACATGTTCGGTGTGATCTGGTCCCAATGTAACCATAATGAATGAATGAATGAATGAATGATTCATAATTAAGGCTGTCAAAGTTAACGGCACTATTTTTTTTAACGCGCGATTAACGCTGTGACATTTGAACCTCGGGCCACTCCGTAGCTCGGGAAATCAGGAAGCAATGCACACGAGGTCGATGCCGCAAACAAACTACACAACACGTTCTCATCCCAACTCGTAATATACCGACGATTTGTCACGCCCCTAGACGTCTGATACTGACGCATAAGGTACCCTCCCGCGTCTGTGTGAAACGATCTGGGTTCTCATAAACCCGTTCGCGTTGGTAAGAGACGAGTAGAGTCTACAGCGTCCGCTCGCAGAGCAGAGTCTACAGCGTCCGCAGTCTACTGTGAAACAATTCACTCCAAAAAGGGTTAGGGTTATGGTTAGGGTTAGGGTTAGGGTTAGCGTAATCTATCACCGTGACCGGGTTATTATTGGAGTGAATGGACGCTGTAGACTCTGCTCCTCTCTTACCACCGCGAACGGGTTTATGAGAACCCAGATCGTTTCACACAGACGCGGGAGGGTACCTTTTGCGTCAATGTCAGACGTCTAGGGGCGTGACAAATCGTCGGTATATTACGAGTTGGGATGAGAACGAGCTGAACTACAACCCCGTGAGCAGTAATGGATAAAAAAATGTGTGGGGGGGGTGCGCGCGAGCGATTGTCACACACCCCGGTCCGACGACCGACGGGGGGGGGGGGGCGATCGTAACACACCGCCTCCGGTTAGGACACTTTTTTTTTTTTTTGTTATGACAGTCCTGGGCCGGCCCAAAGATGTGCATCGGGCATACCGGGCAATTGCCCAGTATGCCCGATGGCCAGTCCACCCCTGCCTGGCGCCCCCTCGCATGAAGCAAACCACGCTGGATCATTTAAAAGGGAAACAGCTGGACAACTCTACAAGCCGCAAACACTTTCTTTATTTTAAATTATTATTTTCTTTAAGTTATTTTGTGCATCACCCTGTTTGTTTTGAATTTGATGCAAATTGCAATGCAATGCATTGAGGGGCATTCTTTTGTGTTAAATGGCTGCTTAAACAAAAATGAGGATGAATAGATCAAATGTGAAGTTCAACACACTACTGTGTTAGTAGACATTACTATGCAGTTTGCACGTTAGTTACTTGAACTGAGAGTATTTCTCATTGTAACAACATGCTTTTTTTGCATAAAGCAAGCATTTGTCTATTCTCATGTTGAAAAGAGTATTACCTCATAGATCATAGTTAATCGTGATTAATCATGATTAACTATGATCATTCATGCGATTAATCGAGTTAAATATTTTAATCGATTGACAGCCCTATTCATAATATAAAACATAATGCAAACACAAGGTCCAAAATGAACACCTGCCACCAGCCAATGGCAGATGTATCCCTAATGTATCCATAATGAATCAGTGGTTCATAATATAAACATAATGTATCCATAATGAATCAGTGGTTCATAATATAAACATAATGTATCCATAATGAATGACTGGTGGTTTATAAAGAGGTGTGCTGAGCACGAGGCAGCGTCCCACCTGACAAGCTGTTTCTTGGGGTCCAGGATGTTGAGCAGCTTGTCTGCGTACACCTTCTTGGAGGCCGTGAACAGTATGATCTGAGCAGCACCATAAAAAAGAAAACAAAAAGGATCAGACGCGACAGTAACAGACGGCAGATGCAAATTCAAACGAAACGGCACTGCAACTGCAGCACTTCGAGGCGAGCGTGGCGGTTACCTCATAGATCTGGGACATGCGCTCCAGGAACTCTCTGAAAAACGGTCTGAGACGCACGTAGACCTGCACAAAAACACCACCGTTAACCACACACATCACACACACATCACCGTACACCATGAGGCAAAGACAACACCCCCCCCCCCCCCCCCCCTCCAAACGATGTATTCAGTAAAAAATGAGTATGGTCTTTGCATTGGAAAAGTGAACAGTTTCCATTGTTCTTGCTCTACCAAGTGCTCTGGGCTGAAAGGGGGACACCGTCTGTGACGTTAGTACTGTGGAGTACGTCACAGCAGGCCACCCTGGGCTACTGGGACATGCTAGTGGGGTACAAAGCATGAACGATTTATGCTGACTCCCTCGTTCCCAAAGTGTCAAAACACAAGTCTCACTAATTACTTTGTTCCCATTTCTGCTTTGTAACCGTCAGCATCTTGGAAATAAAATCAAACAAAAAACACAAACATGAATGAATTATGGTTCAACTAAATATTCAAGTTCGGGGACAGGTGATCCACACAACGTCCTGGTTCTCTGAAGCCACCAGTGGGCCCATGGATAGACCCTGAGAGCCTCAACGCCCTGGTTCTCTGAAGACCCCAGTGGGCCCATGGAGGGACCCTGAGAACCTCAACGCCCTGGTTCTCTGAAGACCCCAGTGGGCCCATGGAGGGACCCTGAGAGTCTCACCTGGTAGATGACATCCTGGAAGAGGACAGGGAAGGTAAGTGCTGCGTCCTCCAGCTCGTTCAGGCTGCAGTGGACCAACGTCTCGTCCTGCAGAAACACAAGTCCAAAGAACAACAAAAAAAAGACATTTAAAAACCAACATTAAAACACCGCCAATGCTTAATAAAAGGTAATTAGGTCTCTAATTAGTACCATTTGATTAGACTACAATCTCCAAGCTCTGCATCTTGCTGGTTGTCATGGCAACATATTTTATAGCGTTTATCTCTGAAGCTGAAGCTGCTCATCTCTCCCGTTTGTTTCTTTGCTGTTCAGCAGCAGCTTTAGCAGCATCAGAGATCACAGGGTCTCATACTGTACCAACAGGTACTAGCAATACATGGACGACATCACTTCCTCTAGGACAGCATCCCTTGCAAGACCGATAGCAATGTTACATTTGTGTGAGACTATGTGCACAGTGTGTTCACGCTAGCTTTTTTTGGAAATGTAATATGTTTTATTCAAAGTTGTATCACAGGGGGAAGAAACGTGTGACAAATTTGAAAAAAAAACAGACGGCGTGAAAGACACCGTGACGGTGTGAGGTCTAGCACCAGAGAATACTTGGGCATGCCACGCATCTTCAGAGGTAAGGCTGGTTTGTGTATCATGTAGTGTGTGGGAGCATGTTAAGAGTGTGCGTACAGACCAGGTCTAACACCAGGGAGAACTCTGGCGTACTGCGCGTCTTCAGAGGTAAGGCTGGTTTGCGGGTCAGCTGCTCTTCAGTGAGAGGAGGAACGTGCTTGATGAAGAAATACCTAAAAACACAGAAAACAGTTAACACAGGGAGAACACACCAGGCCACACCATCACACACTGATTAAAGGACCCCTATTCAACCAGATAGATCAACCTACCAGCCTACTCGGTCGGTAGGCTGGTAAGTTGATCCATCCTTCATACATCTGGGTGGACACTCTCTCACCACTTGTGAGGTCACAAACGGGCAGATTTCAAAATGGCTCGTAACGGCTAATCAACTCACACCTTGGGGGGTACAATAAGGACTCTTTTAAAAAGGACAATACCAGTCTGGGTGATCAAACCACCATAAGTCTCTCCAGGCTTCACTAAAATATCCGTTATCTTTATAATTTGTCAAAATTACTAGGCTGTGCCGATTCTGCCGAAGAGCATTTAGCGTGAGCCATGAATGTAACAATGTCGATATACAGTAGCGTCATATGGAGTTTGTGGACAACATGACACTGAATCACTTCACAAAATGTCTTATCAAAGTGCTATATTTTTATTGTTTACATTTGTGGCAGGCGCGTTCATGCGAAATGCTCTTAGGCAGAATCGGCACAAAGTGATTTTGACCAATTATATTGGTAATGGCTCTTTTAGGGCAGCAAGTTACGATGGTTTGTTCACCCAGACCAGTATCATCGTATAAAGAAGCTTACATTTAATTTTCACACTTGACACGAGCAAAGATGATTGCAGAACTGCATTAGAGTGAACATCTTTCCTAACACCAAAGTGACATGACTGGCAGCGGTAGCACTAGACTCACGGATCAAACACTTCCCAGTCCTCCTCGTAGCTGGGCTCAGCTGGTACCGTAGTGGGGGCGACATCCACGTAAGCCGCGTCCGGACTGGCCCCTGGAGCTATCGGTGGGGAAGGGAGAAGATGCCAAAAGGGGCATTCAAATTTCCACACTTTGTTTTCCACAGGATAAAGTGTATCAATATTAAAGCCAGTCATCCCTACTAACTCATGAGAAAAAAAATGTCTAGAAGAATCCAACACCTGTAAGGCGGTCCAGGTGGAGCCTACCCTATCATTAGTTTGTTTCAACATGCATGATTTAACTCTGCGTGTGTGTGTGTGTGTGTGCGCGTGTGGGGAGCTGGTCGATCTCTGCAAAAACATTAATCACAATTATCTGGGTCAAGCTCAGATAATTGCTCACGATTACAAAGACATTTTTTTATTTATATTATGGGAAAATAATTATTTCAATGTAATTTTTGGTACATAATGCTTCAGTACCTCTGAAACAACATTTCACGTTCTACGTTAGCGCAACTGCAATCTCTGTGTGTTGTAAAGTTGGAGCTTTGGTGTGAGTGAAAACGAGGCGAGCGGCTTCAAAAGGCTCCCGCTCAAAACAGCGAAGACCACATTTCCAAACAGAGTTCTACTATATAATCGTTTTCCCAGATCATAATCAAAAAAAATGTGACCAGCTCCAGCAGTAGTGGGTGGACAGAAAGCTTGTGTGCAGCCATGCCGTGTATCTGCAGGCCGGCATCGTGCTCATCTTCTGTAGCCATTGCGATTACCTGTGAGTGGCGGCAGGTCAATGTCCCGCTCCAACTCTCCCGCTTCCTCCTCTTTCTCCTCCTCCTGGGGGGGAGGAGGAGGTGGAGGAGGAGGTGGTAGCGGCGGGGCCTCCGAGGCGAGGGGGGGCCGCAGCGTTGGAAGCGGGGGCCCGCTGGGGTACAGGGAGATGGCGCTGGGGAGGTCCTGCACTGACGTGGCCGTACTGCTGGGCATCTCCTCCACCTGCTCAATCTCCAGCTGCTTCACCACCTCCTCTGCCTCGACCGCCTGGTCTGGGGAGTCAGAGCCTGCTGGCGCTATCACAACACACACAGGATTATTAGAAGGACAGTTTACTAGCAACAGGATATAAGTTTACCAACACACCAGGAGATATTACCAGATTACTAGTACTACAACAGGACATAACACCACCAACACACCAGGAGATATTACCAGATTACTAGTACTACAACAGGACATAACACCACCAACACACCAGGAGATATTACCAGATTACTAGTACTACAACAGGACATAACACCACCAACACACCAGGAGATATTACCAGATTACTAGTACTACAACAGGACATAACACTACCAACACACCAGGAGATATTACCAGATTACTAGTACTAGCAACAGGCCATAACACTATCAGATTGCATGACAGATTACCAGATTATCAACAGGGCACAAAACAGATTACCAAATGAATGCCAGGTGGACAGCTTACCATTCTACCACTACCATATACATTGATATTTGGTCCAGCTTCAATGCATTATGTTCCACAGTAAGATCGCTGTAATGTCATTAGTTACATTAGCATTACTCACTCTCAGTATTAGTTTGGTGAATCTGTACTACTGTAGAAAATCTTGCCACCAACAAAGCAAACAAGTGAACCGAGAAGACCAAGACAAATCAAGCCCAGAACCAGGGTCCAAAATAAACACTTGCCACCAGACATTGGCTGCTAGATTTGATCGTTTGGCAGGTAAAAATGCAGGGTTACATGTTAAAACAATTGCTTGACCGGTAGATTTTTCCACTCTGGCAGGTAAAAAGAGACGGCCATTTTGGACCCTGCCCAGAACGCGGAGAAAAGATTTATGGTGGTTGTGACCCGGTACCATTTTTCGTTGGTGAGAAGAAGTTGAAGACAGGAGAGAAGATGGTTCCCAGGAGGGTGGACCGGGGCGGGCTGACGGGGAGCTCCACCGCCGGGGTCTCCTCCATCTTCCCGTTGGCCTTCTCCTTACTTCTGTCATGGTTGCTGGTCTCTGGGGGAACAGGAATAGGAAACGGACCATTGGATTTAAAAAAATAAAATAGTGGATCGATTGACGCTCTTTTGACAAAAATATTTAGCTGTATTTTATACATTTTTTAAGTACATTGTTGTATATGTATGTGCATGTTTTTCTGCATTTCATACGTATATTGCTGTACTGTATTTTTGAGTTTGTATATTATTTTTCCATCTTGAGCAGAGCAATTGTGACAGAAGCCATTTCCTCTCTGGGTTAATAAAAGTACTGGGAATATGGATGTTTCCCCACACCCACGTTTTCCCATAGGGAAACATTTAATTAAATCCAAATGGATGAAGGGCGACCCATCCGTCACCCAGGGCCGGTAGCGCCACTCACGTCCGTTGGCAGGGCCTCTCCTGCTGGGCCGGGCCTGGGGTCTGCTGGCTGGGGACGAGGAGATCAGGTTGTTGTCCACATCACAGTGGAGACGCGGCTTCTTGGCTGGGCTATCCTGTTGGACCTGTAGCGAAAATATACAACACATGATTCATTAGGGCGGCAACTGACCAGTCTTTTTATAGTCGATTATTTCCGATGATAATCTTTTTCCGATTAATTATTTAGTCTAGAAAATGTCATAAATGATAGCAAATGCTGTCACAAGTTACCAGAGTCCAAAGTGATGTCTTACATTTGCTTGCTTTATCCGACAAGCAGCCAAGAAAAACTAAATCATTTTATAATAATCCATGACCACAACATTTGAATTTCTGAAGCATCAAGCAGCAAATGTTTGGTATTTTTATAAATGACCTAAACGATTAATCAATGGTAGATGACTCATGTATGGTACTGCGTGAGTTGGCCCTAATATTTTAATTGGATTTATAGTCTAACATCTGGGAGGTAGCCAAGATGGACCGCTGAATAAAATGCTCATTTATTCTTCTGGCCAGGTGCTCGGGCATTAACGCGGAACTGTTGTACGCAGTGATTTACATGTCGCGCCGGGAGGGGAAATACAATCACAAAAGGCCACTGGGCACGCACGTTTTAATGGCAGGTGTGAGAGTAATCCGTGCCAGGGCCTAGCCGGATATATTTGGACACAGGACACCAGGGCCAGGGCCGTGTGCTACTGTGTTTGCGTGAGATTGGGCCGCAGAGGGTGTGAGAGCAAAGCACGCCTGTGCGTGTAGGCACCGAGATCCCATACTGAATTAATGAGACCTTCAGGTGAAACCTTATATTCTAGCCGCTATTTTTCTTGTATCGGAATACATTGTCGAGAGAAACAAAACATCCCAGTCATGTTTTGAGCGATTCTGTACAGCTAGAGATGAGCCCTGATCCAACCATAGAATACCTCCTTGTTGCATCAGTATGATGGCAGTCTGACCATTCTCACATCAAAGTTTCTGCTCCTGGTACGTCTGGCCAATGGCAAAGGAGCCAATAGGAAATGACAATATGAAGTCTAGGCAGCAGGGTAATTACTTCCTCATCTGAGGTGAATTTGTAAGAACCCTGCAACAGAGTAAAAAAAACTCAACAATTCTCATTACTACAAGGGTTGCTTGCTATTATGAGAAGTACAGGAATGATGCACTCTGACAGGAAGTTTTTTTTACAAAGTAACACTTCTAAGAAAGTGTTAAAAGACAAGTCTCATCCACAAAGTCAACCAACAGTCTTTGTTGTTGTTATTGTCATCATCATCATCATCATCATCATCATCATACGCGTAACCGCTAAGAACGGCACATCAGATGGTTGCCTGCAGGGCAACAGCATGGCATGATTCATTTGAACACGTCATCGCAATACTATGAATTCAACAGAAATAATCTT
The DNA here is from genome assembly GCA_030340625.1 of Merluccius polli. Lineage (NCBI taxonomy): Eukaryota > Metazoa > Chordata > Actinopteri > Gadiformes > Merlucciidae > Merluccius > Merluccius polli. Next base: position 67,137 of record JAOPHQ010002934.1, read on the forward strand.
AGGCAGGAAATATCTATCACCTTAGTGGTGGGATATTATATAATGAAAACACTGTTTTTGATGAACATATGCTTTTGCATTTGTCTGCGCCTTTTCTGCTCCTGAATTCATTCTGCCATCTCTGCGGTTGTCGTCATAGAAAAGCGGGTGGGAGGAGGTGCACATGTCAGCATAGTAGTCTACTACCACAGTCCTCCATGTTTGTAGTTCCCGCATTGGCGAATTGAAGGACGAGTAAGGTAATGTATAATATAGTGAAGTCTGTCTGAGTTTCAGCCAAGCAGGACTTTTCCACCAGTTCTTGCTCCTGTTGCTACACACCCACTGTGTGAGCCAGCGGCTAAAATTAGAATGATGCCTGAGCTCTCACCGGACGAGCTGCAGCATTCCAGTAAGCCCGAGAAAGACGACACTATGCTCCGACACACACTGGCATTACAGCTGGAAAAAAAAAAAAAAAAAAAACGACCCTGGCCAATACTACACTACATTCGGAACAAGGACAACTGGTGGGTGAGAGGATAATGGTTCTCCGCTCGACCGTGTCGCCCATGTACAGTAACTGGGTGCAGCCGGGGGCGAAAGGCAGGAGCTCGGCTCCTTGTCCATTCCCTGTGAACCCCTTTCAAAGCCGTGCCGCCGACCTCGGCCAATTACAACTCGTTTAGGGGAAGACAGGTTTGCTTGTTAGACGGTTGTTACCTTGACGTAGGGCTGCGCAGTATATCGATATCGTGATATGAGACTAGAAATATGCTTGCAAATGTGCTTTACCATATGGGTATTTCATACAGACTATTTACCAGAAAACGTGTTATATTGCGATACATATTGTGCATCGAGATGACCTCCATCGGGATAGAAGATTTTGGCCTCGCCGCCCAGCCCTACCTTGACAGCGTTCCCCCTGATGAACTTCTTGATGGTAGAGAGCAGGCCCCTCCCACCACTGGTGGGCTTGTCCTCCTCGACATCAGAATGCCGGCGCTTGGTCCGCGAGGGGCGGGGCGCCACCACCGGGACGGACTGCTGAGATGCTTTACGCATTCTCAGCCTCATGGTTTCAGCAGTCACATGTACGGCTGGATGAGACCAGGGGAGGGAGGGAGAGAGAGAGAGAAGAAGCAACACATTAGACACTTTCAAAATAAAACTACAATCAAACAGTGGTAGACTGCTCAAAGGGTCATTCATAATGTGATGGTGGTGGTGGTGTGTGTTCAAGTTCATTTAAATCCAATATTATCAATAGTTTTTTTTAATGGAGATGCTGTAGAGCAGTAGTAGTAGTAGTGGTTATACTAGTGGTGGTGTAGTAATACTAGTGGTTTGGAGCAGTAATGTTGTAGATCCACTAGTGGTCAGTTTACTTGCGGCAATGTAGTAATGTTGTGGAGTAGTGTTAATATTAGTACTTATATAGTGTTGTGGTGCTAGTCTGGTGCTGTAGTAGTGCAGCAGTATGCTTGCAAGCCTCTGCCAACATCTGGTAGCAGTCAGGATCCCATTTCACTGACATCACAGAACATCTTGGCATCTTTCCCACTGCTAAACCCCATCTCCGCAATTCTCCCATTTGCACAACATATATACAATAACTCATAAGAAACAGATTAGGGGCAAACCATCGACATGTAATTGAGGCTTAGGGAACCGGGTGACATGCATACATACATGCCCAAACTCTGGATGTTAAGAGAAACAACATAATTGTTCTCTAGTATTAAATTTTAAAAAAACAATCTTCCTTCAAAGCCCACCCCTTTTGGGTTTACGTAACAACTAGCTGGAAATGTGTTTGGACATATCCAGTGCCTGCAGAACTACATCTGGTTTACATTTACACAGGGATGTATCGGCAAACAGATGAGGACGGTGTGTGGGGCTACGCGGCGCTATACCCGCGCCGCACCAGACCAACGCACCTCAGAAACAGGAGTGTTCAGTGGCATTAGGTTGATCTCACAGACGTTAATCAGCTTAAGACTGTACAATTGAATTGATGATCTTATTCGACTGGCCTGACAAGATATGCAAGGGACGCATTGTGTCTTGCAGAAGTCGACGACATTAGCGAGCCAAGAGTGAAAACTGGAGATAAGACGAGATGTTCTTCATTGACCCCCAGACTGGACATGAGGGTGTAAGGGCAGCAAGATTAAAATGATAAATAAAAAAATAAAAAACATTGAATAAGAATAAAACTACAAAAAAGTATACACACAAAAGAGTAGTAGAAATGCAAACAAAAATAATTACTGAAACTATACATTAGTCCCTCAAGTGAATTAGGTGCCCAGTGCAGTTCAAAATAGTTGTGTCTACCCTGGGCTTATAGGGCATTTCAAAGAGTCTGTTATAATGTCAAAATAAAAAACATAATAAATAAAAAGGGGGGGAAAGCAAAATAAAACGAATATGCATTGATATGACTCGTTGGGTCTGTGTGTCCTGGTATCTGGTCTGGGGGGAGAGGTGTACGGACCGCAGCTCTTGGAGGTCCAACAAGTGAGCGGGAAACGGTGCATTCATGGCAGTAGGAGCCTCCCACCAGCTAGCCGTTAGCCACCGCTAGCTAGGGCCTTCTCAACTGCCGAGACACCCAACAGCTACACAAGTAAAACAACAACAACAACGTGTACACGTCTTATATTAAACACAAAACAAGCCCCGGAAAACACATCCGCGGAAAACGACGTGTTTGATTCGCGGGATGTCACGTTTTTAATACATAAAAAACACAACGGCTCCCCGCTCGGCGCCAAGCTAACGCTTGTATGTAGTTCAACGGGCAGCCATGAAGCCCACACGCCGTGTGTCGGATTTTAAGCGAGTTGGGGCTCCAAAAACAACAACAACAACAACATGTGATCATTTCAACCACTTCCATCAAAAGACAACCAAACGGGGGAGGGAGGGGGAGAGAAAGAAAGTGGGTTAAGTCCCGACAAGCCCCGTGAAACAAGCCCAACTAGAAGGCTAGTTTTAGCATCCAATCTTCCCATAGCATTTGAACGCAGCACACACACTAGTGCTACACCAGTGTGTCACGAATGTTACACCAGTGTTACATCAGTGTTACACTAATGTTAGTGTTAACACTGTAAAAAGCTCACTGTAAACGTGTCCTAATCGCCTGTACCGGGTTACCCGGACATGAACCAAGAAGACGTTAATATCAGAGGGAGAGGGACGCCATACATGTGTAATGTATGTCAATTAACAGCAAGGTGGGGGGGGGGGGGGGTTGTTACATAATGTGACACCCATTGGGAGACCCCACGGCGAGGGTGCTGCTGACACCCCCCCCCCCCGTCACACAGTAGTGAAGTTACAGGGTCTGGTTGTGTGTGTGTGTGTGTGTGTGGGGGGGGGGGGGGGGTAACGTAAAGCACTGTGGCTAAAGCCAAGCTTGCTAGCTAGCACGCTAACCCGCCGACTCTCCGCTCCCTCCCCCTAGACGCTACCCCGGCGCGCGGCTCTGTGACCCGGGGAGCCGCGGCTCGGCGCACCGCTGCCGAACCAACCAACCGCGGCGCGAAGGCGGTGCTCGCTAGCCGTTACGGCGGGTAAACAGCCGGCCTCAGCCGCGGCTGGCGGCGGGTTTCCGACCCCCCCCCTGATGTCGCTGGGGGGTTTTTTTGTTTTTTTTTTATGTGTTTTTTTTTCTCCTCCTCTCCTCCTCCTCCTCGCCGGATAGCTCCGGGGGAGCTAGCATGGAGGGATCCTCCTCCTCCTCCTTCTCCACCACCGCCGAGATGAAAACATTTTTCCCCCCTCTCTCCCACGCCGAGGAGCATTCACACATTCACACACACATTCACTCACTCTCACACACACACATTCACGCATTCATTCACATTCACGCCGCCACAACAACACGCTCTTAGCGACTCACACAAGTGATCCGCAGTGCAGCCGGGGAGCAGAGCTACGCGGCGGGTCGGGGCTCGGCGGGCCGCCGCCACAGCATGGGACTAGTCCGGGTCCGGCGTCACGGTCGGGTCGCGACTTCTAGAGGCCGAGTCCGAATCCGAATCCGGGTCCGGGTGATCCTCCGTTGTTACCAGGCGCCATTTCCCGCCTCCTCTCTCTCACTACCCTCCACTCTCTCTCTCTCTCTCTCTCCCTCTCTCTCCGAGACAGATACCCGTATGGGACCCGGACACGCCCCCTTTACCTCGCACGGACACGCCCCCTTTTACCTCGCACGGACACACACCCCCCCCACCCCCCCACACACACACACACACACCCTCACCCCCACTTACCTCGCGTCTGTAGAGTCGGGGTCCGAGTCCGGGTCCGGGTCCGGGGGCCGGCCTGATGGTCGTGGTTCCCCGGTCCCTGTAACGCAAGGCGAGGTGTGCCATGGAGGTTTTGGTGCATCGTTTGCCTTGCTTTATTATATTTTATTATATTATGTTATATTTTATTTTATTATATTATATTTTACTATATTATATTTTATTATATTTTCATATTTAGATTTTTCCAATTATTCCGGGCGGTACCTCCAGTTCCTCCAATGCATGTGTGGACACATAATGCATAATTGGCTGTCTGGTTTTTAAGGGTCAACCATGCCATGACACTGTGGGATTTCAGGTATATTATGCATTGCTTTATTACTGAGGAGTTATTCCATGCAATGCTCTTCTTGTCCCGTTTTGGCAAATAAAGCATCTGTTTGATTTACTTTGACAGCCTGTTTGTGTGGAAATATTACTAATATATACATATCCTACTGGATGTGATTGTTTTTGCGGTCAATTACACATTGTTGGCATGCCTTGAAGTTTTGGTTGATGTGTCCCAGCCCCCCAAAAAAGTATTTGCTACATACTCTAAAATAACCATATTTCATCTAGACATTGTAAGCGCAGGTTTAAATGTTTATATGTATAAGCACCACACGGCGAGGCCAGACAAAACATGGATATATAAACATAAGTATTTTTTTGAGGGGGGGGGGGGGGGGGGGGAGTAGGTCTACATGTTATCAATTATGAGGCATTGTTTCATAAGTGATAAATGACATGAATAATCACCTTTAA
>JAOPHQ010002935.1:0-80802 GCA_030340625.1 Merluccius polli
ACACATTGGCTCACCGATAAAAAGGATCAGGTCTCTCTTTTGTTTTCAGGTCATCGGTGCACCTTGAACGACTCAAATCGTCCGCTATCTGTCTGTCTGTCTGTCTATGCATTGAGTCTGATGACACACTGTTGACGATGACCCCTCTCTGCTTCTCGGTAACCACCCCCCCCCCCCCCCCCCAACCCAACACAGGAGGCTTACCCCTAGCTGCCTTTAACCTCGGTAAGGTCCGCCCCTACCAGAGGGGCTTTTTCTGTCACGATGACAGCATCAACTACCCTTTCCACAAGAGCACCGTCACGTCCACGGTGCTCTACTCCGTGGGCTTCACCCTGCCCATTGTCTGTGTAAGTAAAGAACAACAAAGTAATAATAGTCACCCGCCGTGAAACAATAGCCACAGTCAAACGACCAAAAAAACGATACGTAGGATTTCACAAGGCCTACCTGGAGCTGAGAGTGACCGGGCTTGTGCCTCCTTTCCCCCCCCCCCCCCCCCTGACGAGCACATGCCCATTTTTGGTCTCAGCTGGGACTTTTCAGGGCATTGCTGACGACGTCCGCTGAGTCCTGAGGTTTTGTTCACACCATGACACCAACGGGGCCTTAGAGCAATGTCCACTTAAAAAAAACCCAAAAAGGTTGCGAGGCTTGTTGAAGCTTGAGTAAGTGCAAACAATGAAGGGAGATTGCATCGAGAAGATTGTATGCAGAGGCTCAGGAGGTAAATCGGGTTGTCTGGCACCTGGAAGGTGGCCGGTTCGATGCCCGGCTCCTCCTAGCTGAGTGCTGAGGTGTCCCCTGAGCGAGACACCTCACCCTAACTGCCCCCGACGAGCGGGCCGGCGCCTTGCATGGCTGACAGCGCCGTCGGTGTACGAATGGGCGAATGAATGGGTGAATGTGAGGCAAAAAACTGTAAAGCGCTTTAAGTGGCCGCTGGTCTGAGAAGTGCTGTATAAACGTCTATTTCGCATATCTCGCGTGTTTTGCCTTTAGGGACTAGTCTGCTGCTTTCGCTTGGGTCCAATTTCTTCAAAGGCCGTTTTGTTTATCCCTATCCGATTTACTTGGAAATAATCCTAAATGGCATCGCTAACACAGCCACCCCCATCTTAACGGCTGGGATGGTGCCGAAAGGAAAAGAAAGAAAAGAACACAATTTTAGTCTGATGTGTCATCATTGTTCATTTGTGCAACACAAACAACAGTCCCTTTCTCGTCCAAGTTTTCCCTCCATTTCCCCGAGTGTAGCTTGGATCATCCCTGGTGACGTGTGAATTTTCAGAAGAAGAGAGTGTGTGTGTGTGTGTGTGTGTGTGCGCGCGTGTTTGTCTGTGTCTGTGTACACGCACCTTGGACCACATGTCCTTATGTCGCTAAGTGTGCATGTGACACAATTGACCCCCCCCCACCCCCCACCCTCAAGAGACACAGACATATGCTATACAGTACAGCTACCCTATTGATGGACCAGAGAGGAAACATGTAAAAGCCAGCTGGTGTCTGAATTGAATCTGCGTGTGGGCAAAACAAGAATGCATCAGTGTTGTCTGTGATCCATCCGTCCTTAACAGCATTAGCGCAGCATAGCATGACTCTGAGTGTGTGTGACGTCAGAGCCGCTGTCAGATTAGTTTTTAGGCCTATAGCCGCCACCAGGAACGACCGACCGCGAAACGTAAAGTCTCTGTTCTCACTGGTTTGGAGAACATGGGAGCGGCGAAGAAAGCGGGATATGTGTTTTGGTCTATGGGTCGACCTCCTGTTCAACCTTGTCCCTTCGCTGGCATGTTGTCATTAACAATTCACTTATGCTCCTGAAAGTTGATATTATTCTCACAAATGTTTGCTTTCCCCCGAAGGATAAGGCCGGCGTGAATCTATATTTGTGTTCAGATGTGATGCTGTTCCCGTAGTCGGATGTCGGATGTTTTTCCCCCCCGAAAAACATCGGCGTGACAGCCGAACAATGAACTCAAACAAGACAACGATAAAACAAACAAACAACAACAAAAAAAACAGCACAAGACACGTAAGCAAGCGCGTCAGTCGGCCCGCCTCACACAAACACTAGATGGGCGCCCGCCTCATCCTTCGGCACAGTAGAGCTGCGACCACCGGGGGAACCGAACCTCGCCACCTTGGGCCTCGCCACCTCCACCTCCACCTCCACCTCCGTCGCCTCCTTTCCTCTCCTCTTGCTCTGACAGCACTTTGCATTGGGTCTTAAAAGAAGCAGGACTCCTTCTAAGGGGTGGGGGGGGGGGGTGCGTGTGTGTTGTTTGGTTCTTGTAACACGTTCTGTTTTGTTTTTCTCTCCTCCCCATCCCCCCCCCCCCCCCCCCCCGCCTCATCCCATCTCTCTCTCTCTCTCTCTCTCTCTCTCTCTCTCTCTCTCTCTCTCTCTCTCTCCATCCTTCTCTTTCGTTGCTTCTTCTGCTAGCCGGACTCCCGTTTGCGATACTCACAGTGCAGCACAATCCTTTTCGCCGGGGTTTTTTCTGTAACGATGATTCAATCAAGTACCCCCTTAAAGACGACACCATTTCCTATCAGTTGTTAGGGGGCGTTATGATACCCGTCTTGGTACTCACTGTAAGTGCATCGCTCGGCTTCTAACACCTGTGTTAGTGTGTGTGTGTGTGTGTGTGTTTCTTGTCTCCCACTATAAGTTACGTTTATTATTTCCATATGGGCTGCGCATAACCCTTAACATTTCACTTTAATAACAGACTACTAATTATTATAACTACTATTTATTACTACTAATTATAACACTAATTCATCTAATTCTTAAATACATTTTACTGATTGTTACTGATTGCCACATCATCTATGAAACCCATTATGTCACCCGTATACAACATACTTTAAAACATTGCTTCACTAACGCCATTCATTATTTCGTCTTGATTTGCCTGTAACCCCACCACCTAACCCTTTTAGAAGTACATTTATAGTCCTGTTATCTGTATCTGTCTTTACGTTACAGTTCGATTTCACACATTTGTACCGCCACTCGAGCATACGTGGGCCCAAAATTCCTAGAAGCAGATTTCTCTGTTCAAAATCCGAAAAATAGATTTATATATTTTTAAGTGGACATTATTCTCTGGCCTTTCTCTGTGTCTTTATCCAATTTGATTTTTTTTTTGTTGGCTTTGGTATATTCACTGTAAAATGATTATCTCAAAAGCGGAACCCTCACCTCAATTCTCTGACATTAAAAAAATATAAAAAAATAGTCATAACATAGAAATAGAAAATGAAAATAGAAAATATGTATTTGATATTATAGGATGATATTCTGCACTTTGCATATATAACATTACATACATTTGCATGCTGAGATACACGTTTTTGTGAATTAACTTGAAATTGTCTATGCCAACATATCTCGCCCAACCCTCCCCTCACATCCCTTCCAGATGATCGTTGGAGAGTGGCTGACGGTTCATCTGAACCGCACCAAGCCCAGGTCCACTTTCAGCAAGTGGTTCATAGCCAGTGTTTACAAAGCTGTTGGGACCTTCCTCTTTGGCGCGGCGATGAGCCAATCGCTGACGGACATCGCCAAGTATTCTATCGGTCGTCTCAGGCCACACTTCCTGGATGTGTGCAAACCTGATTGGACCAAGATTAACTGCACAGCAGGGGGTTATATTGAGAACTTCACCTGCACCGGAGACGCCAGGATGAGCAACGAGGGCAGGTAACCTTTGCTGGATTAATTAAAGCACCTATTAACAGCTGTGGGCCTTATTCACCTAGCGGCCATTTTGATCGCTGCTTGGGGAATAATTATTAATTTATTAAGTAAATCATCAGGTGTGATGTTGATCAGCCATTACAAGCCATTTCCACTCACAGTGACATCACAATATGGACACTGAACTTAAACCAGAGCTATTCTAGAGAGAGTGCTATGCAACAGGGGACAGTGGTAGACTGCATGGGGTGGATCTCGGCTACATGCTATAAGATGAGACTCTCCGTCTATTTCAGCTGCGAATGGGCTTTTCACTACTACTGACAATCCACAGGTTATTGTGAATACACCTTTATTTGCCAACACACAATTGATGGATGTGACGCCGTCCATTTTAGACGTACTCTGCCCTTTCACTATCTGATCAAAAGTGTCCGATTAAGGAGCAAAGATCTGATCCCGTGTTACGAAACTAAAACAAACACGATGACGATGACCGTTTTCCAATACACTCCCCTGCATCCTCCATTCTTTATCAGCCCAGAGCAGGGGAAAACTAAACAGGGTGGAGAGGATATCCCGTACTCATTATTTATCCATTAACATTGAACATAGCACAGACGCACACAGTCTAGGCCCAGAGACACAGGCGCCGCCCCCCCGCCCTGCAGGGGTAAGACTTGTGTATCCATGCTGCCAACACACTAAGGAGCGCGGGCCGTCCAGCATACAGCAGATCAATTGATCGTGATTTTAAATGGGATTCATTTAATAAAGGCCCAGTGGCACTTGAGAGATAAGCAAATATAATGTATCGCTTTATTTTGTTGCAGTAGCCCACAAATGATTGTTAAATTGAATACAAATGTTACAGGTTTCACACTTGTTAGTTAAAAAACAAACTACAACAACATCTGCCTTTCATTTCCATGGTACAAAATGTTAATGAGAACGACTGTGGTTCACCCATCTATTATAGGCCACTTGACAATTACATTATTGTTTTTTCATTGGCCCACTGCGTAATGGACAGGGACAAAAATAGTGGCTGAACTCATAGTTAGTCATTTACTAAGTGTGTGCCAAATGGGTTTCATACGTCCCGGAAGAGCTGGCCTCTCTCGGACGCCATGCCAGTGTTTCTCCCCATCTGGTCCCTTCCCACCATCCGCTGTTTCGTCCTCCCGATTTAACACAGTCACTCCATTATCCCCGTGGTTACCAAGCCGTATCCAAGTGAACCTGCTATTTACTAGCACAGAGTCCTTCAGCCTTTATCCGAAGCGACTTACCGTGAAGTTGAGATAGGCCTCCATGTCCTAATGAGCAGGTAGGAGCCGCGGCCTGCAGGCAGACTGTCTGCATATATTAGGGGTTGTAGATGATGCTACCCCCAGACGTGTGTGTTTTAGCGTTTGTTTGATGACTGTGTGTGTGTGTGTGTGTGTGTGTGTGTGTGTGTGTGTGTGTGTGTGTGGGTGTGGTCGTGGCAGTTGTGCTGGATAGAGGTGCGCGGATGGGCTATTATTGTATCCGCAACCGCATCACAAAACTCATCATCCGTCCGCCATCCATCCGCACCAACGTTTTTTGACCAATTTCAAAACCGCACCCGCCCGCCATCCGCGGGCGCTGCTGACGCGAGAAAAAAAAGTGTGCTCGTTTTTATCGGATGCAAGTAACAATATTTAACAATGTAACTTATATATATCTTTTCATTTGATTGGTTCAACCGCCACCCGCCCGAATTTAATTAAAATATTATTTTTCGTAAGGTCATCCGCCCGATCCGCGGTTTAACCGCGGAGTCCGCGGCTGTAACCGCCATCCGCGCACCTCTAGTGCTGGATGAGGGGGTTGTGTTTTGTGTTTGGGTCTGTTCACTTCCAATTGTAATGGGTTTCTGTTGCTAGGAGATTAACTACTAATTGTAGGGTTTTTCATGAATGAAGAATACAAAAGGGTATTTGAAAGTTGTATTAACAAAGGGGGAATGTAAGTGGTATTTAATAACAGAAGACATTTAATGGGTCTACTTTTGAATCATCCCTCCCTTTTTTCTGTCTAAAATATGTGTTAATGTATTAAATATGCGTTTTCCCATGTAAATGTGAACTAGAAACAGGGGGTCAAGGTGTGTTAGGCTCCTTACACATGAGCGGATGATAAGCTATAGCTGACTAGCGCAGAGCTCCTGGCTCCATCCCGGCACGCATAGCTAAATAGTAAAGTAAGAGTAGGAAATAGTATCGCCTTGAGGCTAACCTCATCTGCTAGGGAAACGGTAACGATTCCCAGCACCGAAATCAAGCCATGGGGAACCGCATCAAAGCGCCGAGTCACCTGGCTCTCGGTCGAGACGATTAAGAAAACGGCAATTAACTAACATGGCCATGTGTTTCATCAGAGAGCTGGCCCTGGGTTACGGACCGGTGTTGCTATAGCAACACACGATATGAGAGAGGAACTATCAGCAAAATACATACATGACCTCATGGTTATTTGGCAAACTTACAGGGAAGTTACAGGGGAATAACTCCTATTCCTAATACGCTAAGAAAACCCCCCCACTATTAATAAGACCAAATGTGGCCGATTGTCAGGTCTGTTGTAGTCGATATGTGTGATGGTCCCGAAATAGGTGTGTTCGTCGAGACCGCTGTGTTTATATCTGTTGTTGGCCAGCGAAAGATATTTGGCCTACAACAGCGACGCTAAGAATAGCGGCGGCGGCGGCGGCGCGGCACTCAATGTGTTTTTTTGGTCAACAGGTAAATTACACGGGCTCAGAGGATAATGACGGGCTTGCCCCGAACATAACGACCACTGTCGAGGCACGCCGCTCTTCCTATGGTTTCCCTAGGGCTTGTTTGGTGTCTCGACAAGAGAGGTCGGTGGACAAAGACAGGAAAAGGGGGATTGAACGAGCGCAGGCGGGAGACGGGAAGCCACAGGTTGCAGGGGGTCTCCGCAAGGCGCATGGCCTGCGTGGTTCCCCCTCATTAACCCCGAGACAAAGACAAACATTACCCAATACCCGGTACCGTGGGTGTAATCGAAGCCGTTCCCTCTAACGCCGGATTCATCCTAGGACCGTAGATTAGATTAGACGGTTACATTTTTTTCCATCACCTAATCTAATAATAGAGCACTTCATAGCAAAAGTGTAATTTATATTGAATCTTTTTCCCTCTCTCTCTCTGTTTCAGGCTGTCCTTCTACTCGGGCCACTCCTCTTTTTCCATGTACTGCATGCTGTTCCTGGCTGTGAGTATCATAATATAGCCGATCTTTATTACGGGGTGTATCTTAATGAATCAAACGAACGGCTTACAAGGGACAGAATGTTGTCCTGCCGTATTGGTGCAGAATTTGGCGACGCAATAGCCCCCCCCCCCGAAAGACTTGCTTACTCACGGTATGCCGACCGGTAAAAATAGACTGGGTTTGAAAAATAGCCGAGGGGGTCCCGGTGCCACAAGGGAAAACAACAACACCGCTTGCTTTTCATAGGAAAGGAGATGTGGGAGAAGAGGCAAAGACACTCCTGCCACCGTGACATTGTCAGCAGACGATGACAAAAAAGAGTATGACCCCCCCCCCCCCCCCCCCCCTGAAGCTTTTCGTCTCATCTGGATTATAAAAAGAGGGTATCGTGATTGTGAAAGCAGATACGTATGCACTTGTGTGTGTATATATAAATACACACACAGTGTATATATATATATATACACACACACAGGTGAAATCAGCCTGACTCGATGCATGACTGTCCCATTCAGAGTCGGCAGTTGTCAGTCATTTGAATATCATTGAGTCATTTGCCAACCAGAGAGTCATGAAAAACAAGCTCCTACAGTATGAGCATTAGCATACTGGAACACACACACACTGTAGCATAGTAGCATTAGCCAACCGCTCTCGCCTTCTCTTACCATTGACTTTGACGCTACTTGTATGTCTCTTTTTCTTCCCTCCTCTCTCTCCCTCTACCCCTCTCTTCTTTCCTCTCCCTTTATGTCTCTACCTCTCCATCTCCTCCCTCTCTATCTCTGTCTCTGTCTCTCCCCCTCCCTCCCTCCCTCTCTCCCCCATATAGCTCTATCTCCAGGCTAGGCTCCAGGCCAACTGGGCGCGGCTCCTGCGGCCCACGTTCCAGTTCTTCCTGATCGCGGCGTCCGTCTACACGGGGCTGTCCCGGGTGTCCGATTACAAGCACCACTGGAGCGACGTGCTCACCGGCCTGCTGCAGGGCGCCCTCATGGCCATCCTTGTCGTGAGTGGACATCATCATGATGTTTATTCCCTATATCGAAACAGAAATGAGTGGGGTACACTAGGTGGGGGGGGGGGGGGGGTCAAAGGGTCGGTTGCCTAAAGGTTCTGGGTTTCGAAACCCCCACTGTCTGCAGCCTAACCTGTATGCGTCCTTGAGCCGGATGTATAGAAAAATGTATATAAAATCCCCCCAAAAACACTAAGTTGCTTTGGATAAAGGAGTCTGCTAAATGAGCGATCAGTAATAATTGGTGAGGAACGGCGTTTGGTAGACGCCTTCATTCTGTTCAAGTGTCTTAACAGTGCGCTTGACTGCATGGGTGACCGCCGGGATTCCCAATGCCCAACCCTGGCAGCGACAGCGCCATGCTCTACCAATGGTTCAATGCAGGGCCGGGGAGCATTTAAACAAGATATGCACAAACAAACAAGTTGTTTTCTCTCTCTCTCTGCTCGCCAGGTGTTTTGCGTGTCCGATTTCTTCAAGCAGAGGGTGGAGCCGACCAAACCAGAAGAGAGCGCCCACGCGAGCTTCCAGGAGTCCCCCACTAACGGAAACCACTTTGAAAGCCCCAACTAGGACTACGAACAAACTAGGGACGGGAACACTTTGAATATAAGTTCTCTTAACTGGTGTGCTTTCTTCTCATCCAGCACCCATCCCCCTGCATGGACGTATCCAACAGTACTGCATTGCTGTAATTGTGTGCCGTCGCGTTCATTTTTTTTTTGTCTCCAAAGCCATATAACCCAAATCATGGACAAGATGGGACGCTGCTAGCAACCCCCCACCACACCGAGATGGTCATGCAAAGAGGGAGTAGATTGTCGTGTATGATCCTACACTAAATGTGGGTCCCGTTTAGATCAGTTTAGTCTTTTTTTCTTTTAAGTTGGTTCATCGTTCAGCAGGGAACCGGGTTGCATGTACCAGCCGAGGAGGGGAGGTTTGGGCGGCGGACACGTAACTGCATGCGTCCACTAAAGGGTTTGACCACTGCTGGGGAGGGGGAGAGAGGAAGGATAGTTGAATGTAACCCCGCTTCATGCTCCCCCCCCCCCCCCCCCCCTTAAACCAGATGTTGTACAACACTGATTTATATTTCATGGCACTACGAACGACGTTTAGCATCACACACTCCGCAGCTTCCTCCGTGAGGCCAAATGCTTTCGATCATACGTGGCCGGCGTCTATAATCTCGTTATTAACGATTGACAAAGCATTTTTAGTGCTGATTACGGAAAATGTAAGCGGTGTTATTTGTGTATTTGCTCTGATCTGCTGCCTTAAACCTTGTTTCGTTTTGTTTTTTTCCCCCCATTGAACGAACAAGCCGTGTTCCCTTCTTTACACTGTACCACGTCGCTTGAAAAGATGATAGTCTAGTGGCTCTAGTGAAATAGTCAATCTGTCTGTAGTTCCTTTAAAAAACGAACTGATACAAGAGTGAAGTTTGAGAGTATAACAAAGAATGTAGAATGTATTTGTGGGTTTAATACGCAAAGGGCTAATCATTAAACAAAAAACAAGAAAATGCAATCGTATGCTGGAGACAAACACTGACGATGGGTAGGAACACAGGAGCTGCTGCTGTGTGCGACGCAAATATCCCCCAAACACTTTCCATAATGATGGCCGATTTACATATATATATAAATATATATATATATATTGCCCCTTTGTTGGGACGAAGATGTTGTTCAAGTTTATGTGTTCTGTGTGGCCTTAGCTGGACTGCTGCTACTGCTGCTGCTTGTGCAGAGCGCCAGATCTCAGTACTCAAAAGTAGAAATCAAAAGCCTTGTCTGTACAAAGCAAAAGATTAAAAAAAACAAACATCTTCTTTTGTATGTCAACAGATGCTTCATTTTTATTGAAATTGCGTTACAAATATGTACAAATATTGATGTTCTGCATATTGAATAACATAAAAAAAAACTTTTTAACATAAAAAAAGATTTTTTTTCTTATTAACATGAACACAAATAAAATGAAAGAAAAAAATAAAATAAAACTGAATGTCAGGTTTTTGAATCAGATCGCTGGAAGATGAAAACAGGGCCTAGGTAAACACTTACATTAAAATGGGACCTATTTTCTTGCAGGGGACAGTTTCAGAAGGAAAGTGGTCTTTGTGGTCTACTTGAGTTCAAATGAACGAAATCACTATGGTGTCAGATGACGAGCAGAGGCTAAACTTATTTAGTGTCCCTCTGTCATATCCAAAAATACAGACAAGAGAGAGACAAACTGAGAGGCAGCCACTGATGTGACCAAATGGATCCGGTAGATTCGTGACATTTTCCGTGTCTGGAAGCAGTCACATGATCACAGGTAGAGACTGGCAGCGAACACGATGTCACGTTTGATTTTTGTTATTCCTGCAAACACAAAGGGGAGAGTTTTTATTGCCATGTATAATGTAATAATAAAACGTTTGATTTGAACAGCGCTTCCCTAAATATTCGAATGCATGAAACACTGAAGAAGAATCATAGCGAAATATCATTTTTAAAATGATTTAACAAATAATAGATAAATAACTTTGCTTCTCATTAAGTAAGTACCAATGTAAAGGATAGTACCAGATCCCTATGGAGAACAATTTAGTCCTACGTTTATTATGAAACAGAAAAGTAAAGTTTGCTATGTGTAGTTATGGGGGACAGGGTCGTCGTCTAGCGGTAAGGGTGGTTTGTCCCCCAGCAGAACGTTTCTGGGTTCGAATGACCCCAATGTCCTCAGTCTACCGGTACACGTGTCTGCTAAAATGACTAAACAGTAAATAGTTTCACAGCATGGCTACAGTTCCAACGTATTCTTACCCTCGGCGAACTTGTTCTCCAGCTCTGTGTTGCCGATGGCCTTAGCCGCAGAGCACATCTGTCTCAGCACCTCCTCCAGACGCCGCATGCAACGGATGATGCTGCCTACAGGTGGGGGAGGAGGCGGTCATTGAGTCATTCATCAATACTTCATACAGTACACCTTCATGCATTACTTCTTATGGTTATGCTGCTATAAAACATATGGCTGGATGGATGACTGGTTATAATAGGAATGAATGACTTGTTTACAAACTTAGCTCAGTCATATGCCTTGCATCTGACTGTTTGATTTTTTTCTAGCACATTTTTTCTAGTTTGTTTACACAAGTTAATGGACCACATGTTGGACCACAATAATGGACCACAAGACCACACCCTCCATTTCACAAATGTGCATACACAGGCTACAAAACGACGCAAGGAGAAAGCCTTGCTAACTCCATAACCGTCGGCTATGCAGCGACCGACGACACACCACTTTCGCAAATGACACACCCTCGAACACGTCGGTCATCTTGCAGATCTGGGCGAAGGAGGCACCGTTGGCCCAGGTGTACACCACGTCCATCAGGTGGGGCTTGAACTGGTTCAGGTACGTCTCCTCGTCCACCTCCAGCTTGGCGTCCGCGGACACCTTGGCGATGCGCTTCGCACACTCCTGACGAATGTTCAGTACAGTCCATCAGTTATTTTGACCTTGTCGTAACAATTCCACTGCACGAAATGTCCACGTTATGCGCCACATTTAATAGTAAAACATGTTGACTTGGTTTGATTCTTTATTTATGAATAAAGTGCTCTTTAATGGCATCCTGGGTGTGTTTCAATGGTATTCCAGTCTTACCTGCATCTGTCTCAGGGGCCCAGCCAGCTGTTCTGTAAGTTTGGGCATCTCACTGGCCTGAAATGGAGGAAAAAATACAAATATTGACAGCTGTGTTGATGTATTATCTCTTACCATTAGACATGTCTGATAAGCTAACCTATCAAGGGCCACTATTTTGCCCTCAGGTTTGACCTGAATCTACCTGTTGGCCACATCACAAATGGGAGTTTCCACCCAGATATATAATGGTGGGCATCAGCTGGGTGGGCTGGCAGATTGTTCTGATGGCTTGTAATGGATAGTCAACATCGCACCTGGTAGTAAAATAGGGGTCCTTTAACTGTAAATGGTTTTCTGAATGTCTGTCCTACCGGGGGATGGTTTTCTTTTATATCAAGATTCTGCAGGTACAGTAATGGAAGAAGAGGAAACTGTCCAACGGTATGCACCAGTTTGTAGTTATCAGATGCCAACTTCCCATTTATTAACTTCCCACTAAAGAGATATTGCATCAGTGATGATGTTGCATCAGTGATGGTGCATATTGTTGGACACTGTCCAACGGTATGCACCAGTTTGTAGTTATTACATGCCAACTTAAAGAGATATTGCATCAGTGATGACATTAAAACTAGAATGTATTTCTATGTGTATTTATACTATGTATTTCTACACTTAAGTATACTTAAGAGTAGTACTTAAAACTAGGCCCCACTCAAAGTATATACTGCTGTATTGTGTCCTCTCTGAAATCAAGTGAGGGGCCGAGATTAGCATTTAAACGGCCTTTCTTACATGTTAGAGTCAAACAATAGATCCTTCACTCACCAACGGGAAGGCATGTGCACAGATAGGGCCCAAGGGGGGCTTGAGCCACTGCCCTTTTCCCCTCTTTTTTTGGCTGGTGTTAATTGCATTTTATTGAAATTCTATCAAATATAAAGAGGGAAATGTATAGTAGTATCCACAAATAAATATTATGAAACGTTATGAAACGTACCCAATAGGCTTGAATGTGCAAGCAGTGTGTGCAAGTTACGTGGGGGAAGAGGAGGAATCTTGGTCGAGTTTTTGGAGGCGTATCTTTTTTTTTGAAGAATGAAACATTCTTTGGTTTATTGCTTGTGTTTCAAGACAAAAACATTCTCAAATCGATGCATATTTTGTAACGTCTCCAAGTGCGATGTCAGAACAAGGGGGGAGAAAACTGATGCAGCAAAGCCTGCTAAACAAATAGCAGCTGCTGATGTATTATTAATGACAGCTGCCACACACACACACACACACACACACACACACACACACACACACACACACACACACACACACACACACACACACACACACACACACACACACACACACACACACACACACACACACACACACACACTTCACAAAGTCCAACAGCTGCATGAATAGTCTCTTTGCTGACGAAATGTGAGAGCAGAAGCAACAGATGGAGACACAGGGTTTAGAATAAGAGAAAAAGGGATGTACTGACAGAAACGGAGAATGACCTAAGAGGTCTGTTCTTTAACAAGGACTGTGTGGTAACCATTGGTTGGTCAAAACATCCGACATATGGGACTGCCTCACTAATATCCCTTTTCCACCAAGGCAGTTTGAGAGCCGGTTCAGAGCTGGTGCCTCATCTCGAACCAGTTCTTCGCATTTTGACAGCCAAAGAACCGGCTCTCGGCCAGGAAAACTGGCTCCAGAGCAGCAGCAACTTTTTGCTAGTCTTGAACCAAGAACCGCTTACGTCAGGGGGGCGGGATTGTGGTGACCAACAAGACCAAGGACATTTTTAAAAACACAAAGCTTCACTATGGAATCGCATCAATTTCCATCGTAACAGATCTTATGTTAGTTGATTGTATCCCTTTGCCGTAGGAGAAAAAGGCAGGGGGGGGGGGGGGGGGGAGAGGGGGGGGGGGGAGAGTGCGCAAGAGAGCGAGAGGATGTTCAACTGGATGCTCCATGTGCGTTCATTATTTTCATATGAAACCAAGTTAGGCGAACCTATGAACAGCCGGTTACACTATCGTATGCCAATGTAGGCTCGCGAAAGCCAGGAGCAACATTTGTAAAGAGACATCTAGTCCGCTATAGATATTATTATTGTGATTGAGGTTGGCGCTGGGGTTTCTGGGAAAGCAGAGCCGTATACAGATGTATACAGTGACGTAATGACGTGGCTCTCTAGCCTGTGGAAAAGCAAACCGGTTCTCAGAAGGTTCGCAAGTTGAACCAACTGCAAACCAGCACTAGCACCAGCCCAGCACTGATCTGTGTTTGTTATAGTGGGACAAAAAAAACATTTAGAGCAAAACTGTGTGGAAATAAAAAGGGGTTTGTATATCTCATGGGGCATGGGAAACACCGCTCTTAGCAAGAAAACAGAGTGAGTAAGTGAGTGTGTGTGTGTTTGTTCGTACGTTTTCCTGGAAGACGAAGCAGGAAAGCAATGAGGTAGCCTGCTCGGCTGTCAGGTCGTTGAAGAGGCCGTTGAAGATCATCTCTGTGAGGAGCAGCTCGTCGGCACTGCAACGCACGCACGCACGCACACACACACACACACACACACACTAATTAAGTGGAGATCTTCAACCAATCGTAGTGTTAGGTTACAAGTTTTTGAACATGGCTTGTGGAACCAACATTTAAAGCCGAGAAAAACACAAATGCTGCCCTAAACTTGACACATTTGAACACTTGGTTCTAGGCCCCAATGGAGATGTATTATATATTAATGATGGAAGTTCATCTCAAGTTCAAGTACAATGCTTAAGGGAAAAGATGTAGCAGTGATGTAAGGTTGCACTAATTATCACTTTGAAGATTAACTGTCAAAGCTGAACTGAACTAAATAATCTTCATTGCCCGTTTACTATGCAGTTATTCAGCAGACGCCTTGCAGTAAATTCAGATACAGGTCAAGGATGCCTAACAGAGTGCAGGCCGCAGTCAAACACCCTCACCATTAGACTATCCATCCTAAATAATCCATGTTGTTTCCTCTCCTCGTACCTGCTGATTTCACAGGCGACACGGCCCTTCATCTCGATGACGTCCGACGGCCCAGCGAAGCCCAGTCGTCGCAGCACCCTCTTCCGGCACTTGAGCTTGTCCATCTGCAGCACTGTCCGCGCTTTTTTCAGCTCCATCTTGGCCGTCCGCACGTCCGCTGCGATCTGGGCACATTCATTCAGCAAAAACATCAATTCAAAAAACGCGAAATTTCAATCATGATATCTACTTTAACTGTTTGCACGACCTTTAATACAAATACGAGAAAAAAAGCTAGCCTTGTATTTCTGATTCCTTTGGCTACTCTGCACTCTGAAGTTGTTTTTTTAAAGTAGGTTGTGCAGCACCCCAACTTTTTTCCAATTTTGATTATATGCTCCTTACTAATCTCAGCCTCACTTGTAAGTCGCTTTGGATAAAAGCAAATTGAGAATTGAGTTTTATGAAGTTATATTTAGGGGATTATTGTTTTTTGTCGTTCCTACTAATGTATGATCCATTTGTAGGATGATGTATTTAATTGATTCATGATTTAATCAAAGTACTTTTCCATTCCCTCGCTTTGGCTATGTTTGTTTTGCATGCCAACAAAGCCCTCTTGAACAGGTCATCGCCAGCTATACAACGTTTATTTACAGCCAGTGAGGAGGAGTCTAGTATCTGCCTTAATCTATCAATTGCCTTCTGTCAACACAAGCAGAGAACCACTGATCTGTCCGCCGCTAAATACATTATCCGTTTAAACCTTCACCTCTAATCGTTACAGCGCGACTCAGGGCTAGATTTAAAATACATGATTTAAATAATAAGTTATAAAACTGCAGAAAGCCGTCAGTTATTACTGTTGTAACAGGGTAAATGTTTTGAGATTTTTATCTTTATATTCACACTTCGCAGTTGGTTATCTTTCACCGTGTTTCATATATCCTTGACCTTTGATATTAAGTTGCTGAAGTCCACCTGCCATTGCGTGAATTAATTCATGAGATTGTGGGAATCCAGATGTTAAGTCTGTTTTATGCTTTCAACATGGTGTGCCAGCAGACAGCGCCCTCTACCTACAAGCGTGGAGCCCACACATTGCCATGACAACACCTTGATACGCCATACCGTGCCTGGACCCACGTGGCCTACAGCCAACGACGAGCTAACCAGGCTGTCGGATGGCCTATGTACACCGTTCAACCGGGCCGGGAACATGTGGCTCACCAAGGCTTTCTTCTCACACAGCGAGTAGGCGGTCTCCAGGTTGGGGTCGCTGTGGAGCGGGTGGGAGTACATGCGGTGCTCGAAGGCCTCCACTTTCTGAATGACCTTCTTAAGACCGGGGTCTTTGATGCCCATGTCATCCATGGGATCCAGCACGGGAACGCCGTCCGGGAAACGCTTCTTCACTTCCTGAGCGGGAGAATTAAGAATACAAACATAGATTTAGAGAGCAGCCACGCCAACATACACTGTCCTTCTTTAGCAGTTTTTCCTGAAAGCCATCATGTGTGGTGCAGGTTTCTCTGCTGGTACCTGTATGGACTTTAGCATGAGCTGTCTGTTGTCATAGGGCCTCAGGTCTTTGGGGATGTAGAGACGAACTGAGCTGATGGAGGTCAGGAGATGCAGCATCACTGGCACCACCTGGAACAATCACATTACAAACAAGATAAGATAAGACATACTTGAATGTCCCCGTAGGGAGATCTGTTGTGGACTTCGTCCTGCAGTTCCACAGAAGATGAAGTCATACGTACAGCATAGTAAAAAAACATAGTAATTATCAATTTGAACCCAGAGGTTACTTATAAGGGCAGATGTGAGTGATGAACTCATTGTGGATAACCACTGGCCTAAGATCACCCACTGCCTTAGGGTCAAACAGCATCTCCTCAGGCTTCTTCACATTTAACACAAGATGGTCAGTGTCACAAGATGGTGAAGGACTACAGTTCAGTCAAGAGGAAAGTAGGGATCGGGAATCAATGCTCACAGGTATGGCTGAGGAATGGTGGGGATTGAACCCAGAACTCGGCTAGGAAATGAATAACAGATTCAACCTCAAAAACCAGGGCAGCAAGCCCAGACAGGAAGTGGAAAACACATTCATATTCATATATGTGCTGGGGGTGCAGAAGCTTGTGACTACAAAGGATCTGATCAGAGCATGTAAATGGTGAATAGTAGAGTATCCATAACGGAGCTTAGGGGAACACCTCGAGTCAGGGGTGGCTTTTGTGGCATGATGGCTCCCCAGTGTAACATAATGTCATCTGTGGGGTGTAATATAAAACCGTCCAGGTCTCAGTCTCCTTTTGGGTTGTCAAGTAGGAGGCAATGAGAGACATGCAAGCTCTAGCAGGAGGATAGATTGACCAGTATCAATGGCACTGACCACCGGCACCAATGCTATGTCAGGGCTTGACAGTGCGACCTTCGCTAGCATATGACAGTAAAAAATCTGTTGTGCGAATGTGGAGCACATGTGTGCAAGTGTAATTTCTATTATTGCATTATGATAAAAACTAATACCTTATTTTAGGACACTTCTTGATAGCAAAGTATTTAATTTAATAAAGCATGATCATGGGAAGACACATGGGAGCATTAACCAAGCATCTTCAATGAGACAATGGGTGTACATGATCCTTATAGGGAAACTTTCACATTGTGGGCAGTAACAACAAAGAAAACAAAGGTGAGGGGAGTGACTATTGTGGAGTTAAGTTTTGGCTATGGCTGTGACCAGCCAAGGCGGGAAAGGACAAGTTAATCTGCAATACACTATGGGGGGAGGTAACTGAAGGAATCTACCCAATAAAGAAGTGAGTAGACGGCCATAGTACTAGACTTGGTGGCTACAGTGACAATGTGAACGCTAACTTAATAGGTTCCGACTTGGGGGATAAAGGGAGATACTCCTCTCTCCGATACTTCATACAAAGGCTTATTTAATTAACCAGATAGGACGGTTACTTATTTTATGTGGTGTATAGTTAATAAATTCCACAACACATTAAAATAAAATAGATCTCATTACTGGCTTTCACACAGCACCATATGTTTGCCGCCTGACCAATGAAGAAGTTGCCAAATATCGCACTTCACACATTTCAATAGCACTTCCAACCGGAGTGGCTCACAGTATTACATTACCGTTGCATACTTTTGCTTTGCCGTGAACAAGAATGCACACAGAATCGCATTAAGAATTCAAGCTCGGTTGGAAAATTGATGTCCAGTAAATGGTCCAGGAGACCAAGCTACAAAAGCTCCTGGACCACAGATATGGTTGCGATTTGAGAATTTGTTTGAGAATGACGATGGGCACTGGTAAAGAGTTATGCTTTATTTTTGTTTACATCTGTTGTTAATTTATCACTTAAATAGATATGGCGATAGCCAAATATAACTGTTCTTCATTACAAGTGTAATCCCTCTATTTTGTCTCCGCGCCTATTTGTTTTAATTGTGCACCCTACTTTTGTGGACTGTGCCACTGAAATTTCAACTTAGGAGCATAGTGTTCGCAGGGGTAAAAAAAAAAGTCAGCGTCGAGCCCTGTATGTCAACACTGTGTTGTGTTCCAAAACTAAACTGGTTTTAGAAAGGTGGTGGGGGTATCCATCTACTTGTCCCATAGAAGTTGGGTTGCTGCTACATATGTCAACAATATAGCCACAAACAAGTCGAAAAGTACTCAGAGACTCCAAGGGAAGTCGTTGCCACAGAGATTGTTGTGAATAAGGACGTCGTCACTAAACAGATGAGTGCAGCTGGTGGATTTCACTTCTTTAAAAATGATGGATTCAGTTCAAGTACTGTCAACAGCAGGGAAAAACAAGCCTTAAATCTGGCTGTAGTCATGGGGCCTGTGTAGCGGTGACAGGGAAGAAATAGAGAAGAGGTGGTGACGTAGATGGTTGTAGATCTATGTATTCATTTAGCAGATGCTTTTATCCAAAGTGAGCCTTTTTTTAGACATTAATGAGCCAGTAGGGGTTAGGCATCTTGCTGAAGAATGCCCTAAATGTGGACTGAACCCAGAACCTCCTGGCTGTATATCCATTTACTTCTCATTTACTTCTCATAATATTCCCAATATATAGTCATGTCTCGAATGTATACGAGTCTTTGTGTTCCATGGGGAGCCCACCTGCATCTCCCCGGTCTCCCCCGGGCTGGGGGGCTTGGCCGCCTCCGTCGCGGCGTCCTTCACACTGTCTTTACTGCAGTGGAGCAGGACCTCCACCACAATCAGAGGATCCACGTCCGCAACTGCCTGCATGGAGACAGGAGGAAGAATGTTTTTAGCATCACAAAATTAGAATACTAGTTAAATGCATCTCATGTGTCAACAATGCAGAAATGGGTCTAACATGGACTATATTAGACCCATTTCCGCATTGTTGACACTTCCTTTATCTAATGTAAGTGTGATGTTGGCAATGAATCAGCTGTACGCCAATAATGTTCCTGTTCCCTAGCCGAAGAATAACTTTTGTTTTGTAAGGGTTAGGGTTGTGGGGTTAGGGTTGTAAATGTAACTCTTTTCCTTGCTTTACTGCTCCTCCAATGATGTTAACGTTTTGCTGTCTTTGTACTATAAATGCACTTTGTACTATAGATGCTGGGTTATCCACTCTGGATAGTGTATAGCTTCCCATGGCCATGCTTTCATAACATATACTCAACGCTTGTCTAGCGTGTCGAGACTTTCTGCAACACGTGACTTAATGAAGCATCAGAAACACTCAAGAGAAACCAGCTCACCTTGACGTTTGTCTTCTTGTTGAAGTTTACCACCACGCCCCATCCAAAGTCAGCTTCATTGCTTTTCACCTGAATAAAAAAAAAAAACCCCATCAAATATAAAATCACTAACATAATCCAAATGTAGCTTCATCAAACGTGCAGCCACTACTATTGTCCCACAGACTTAGGCGCGTACGGGGAGGTTTGCACTTGGTAAGGCCTACCTTGACGAGTCGGCCGGGCTGCAGGAAGGGCAGGCAGTACTTTGGCTTGTGGACAAACTCTTGGATCTCCTTGGCCAGCTTGGCCAGCTGCTGCCTGATCTTGAAGTAGGTGACCACGTTCTCCTCGTTGGGGATCTCGATGGCGTGGTACTGCTCCTCCAGCTTCTTCACCTCTGCATGATGGAAGATTAATTTCACATTAAAGTGATTTTCTAACCCTAACCCTTTCTTTCTTCATTCTGCAGGCCCACACTCACTTAGGATTTCTGTGGCCGGCTTATTGGAGGTATGCAAGTTCTCAAAATGTTTTTTTACCATAAGTAGAAAAGTTATGTTTGTTATTGTACATCATGATATATTTGATATGTAAATATTTAGCATTTCTGAAAAGCAAATCCTCTCAAACTGAAATGTTCTTTATTCAACCCCCCAGTAAAGCTGGCTGCCCTCAGATAACTTGGCCATCAAACAGAGGGAGTTAGAATTTGCACAGTTGAAGTTAATTATTTAGCTATTTTGGATCAAATAACACATTTCATTAAAGGAGCAGGTAGGGGTTATAGCAGTGGTTTCCAACCTACTTTTGGCATGTGACCCCATTTTTACTTGTGAAATGTTTTGCGACCCCAACCGTTCACATTTTTAACTCAATCAACTTCAGTCCGTAATATCAATGTCCCAGTCAACATATTGCACCACACTTAATGAGTAGTAGTAGTTTGCTTATGGATAGTTTGCGTGTTTGTATATGCAGGACCTTCATGAGACCTTTCAAATTATTATTTTTTTAAATAAGTTCAAGGTCTTGCAACACTGGGTTCAACACTGGGCATCATAGTCTGTGGACTATCAAACCCACTATTTTTTCGACTGAGAGTCGAACCCACCCTAATCACTAAACTGTCATGCTGCCTGATGAAGAGGACGAAGAGGAACTTACTCTCCAGAACGCCGGGCAGGGCCCTGTAATGCTGGAACTGGTAGAAGGATTTCTCCAACATGTACTCAGGGTTGATCTCCTCCACTCGCAGCAGGTTCAGCACCATGTTGTAGGTCAGGTGGAAGGCACTGTTCAGGGGGTCCGCAGAGCCCTGTACCACAGAAGAAAACAAAAGACAATGAGTCATGATAATGAGTTGATATTACGAATAAGTCATCCAAATAATTTCATACATTTTTTTGTCGCACATAAGACTTTCTGTCGTGAAAACATATCAATTGTATGCTTTGATTATTCTCAGTCTTCACAATGAATAATGACAATATCATTTACTGGCCTACATACGTTGTTGTGAACAACAACAACAGCAACAACAACAACAATCTACAACGATAGAGACCCGGTACCTTGAGCAACTGTTTGCCAATAGCGGGACTCATCTTCTCGTCCACCATGAAGATTACGATCCCTCTCTCGTCCATCCCTCTCCTGCCGGCACGGCCTGACATCTGGATGTACTCCCCAGAGGTGATCTGGATGGTTCAGAATACAACGAGAGAGAATTCATATAGGAGAGAATGAAGAGAATTAAATAATGTTGCTTTTTGTGTCAACTCTCCCCGCTTTCTCTTGTGTTGACACTTTAGTTTATGCTTTTGAAATTATGGCAACATGCGTTTTAATGTGACTTTATAGTCACCCACCGTTATCTTCTTTTTACTTACTTACTTTTATGAGGTTGTATTTAGAAAAGCGCCATACAAAAAAATATCTGAATTATAGCATAACATATTCCTTCAGGTGGAATAAAATATCATTCCATGTATAGGCTTATAACTTAGGGTCTCTAAATATGTTGTTTACATTGAAAGATATTAGCTGGGATTAAACAGGTGGGATGTGCTGCCAGTATTCTCTGTAGCACTCATTGCTTTGATAAACTGTACGTCCCTAACCAGTAAATGCAGGAAAATAATGATGATCTAATTAAGTCAGTGTTGAAATTATCCAAATCCTTCATTATAAGGTTGAAAGGGGCTCTTGGCTGACCACACTGGAATGAGATGTTTTGGAATGAGGAGTTGTGTGTTGGAATCAGTAGTGTGTGCGTGTGTGTCTGTGTGTGTCTCTGAGTGTGTGTGTGTGTCTTCTAATGCCTGCGTGGAGCTTGGCACCGTGAAAGGCACCAGATGTTCCTGATGAACCTCTCTCTATTCTCCTCTCTTGCATTTTGTCCACACGGGGCTACACGTAAGCTAGTGCACATTCATCTGTTATGGGAAACTGTGTATGTGTGTGTGTGTGTGTACGTGTAAAAGCTGCTGCAAGTTCAATGCGTAAAAAGATGAAGGGTCTCTTTAAGTAATGGCAGCTTGCACTCTGCTCCTGGCGCTTATAAACAATACGTGGCTGTTTATGTGGCTGTATAAGCTCACCGGGTCTGCAGCCATATAAAGCCATTACAGTGGTATGCAGTGGACTTCCCTTCACAGTACTGTCCAGAGTTGCTTTTATAAACGACATGCATGCCAAAAAAGAGACGCATTACTAAAAAAGTAGTGTTAACTTCCTCTTAACTGTTTCGTGTGTGTGTGTGTGTGTGTGTGTGTGTGTGTGTGTGTGTGTGTGTGTGTGTGTGTGTGTGTGTGTGTGTGTGTGTGTGTGTGTGTGTGCATGCGCGCGTGCGTGTGCGTACAAAGCGATGATTCTTTCCGTCGAACTTGCGTGCACTGGTGAACAGCACAGTGCGGGCAGGCATGTTGATCCCCATTGCAAAGGTTTCTGTTGCAAACAGGGCCTGGGGGATACAATATAAGAACACACCATAAATTAGACATGGCCCCTTCCATCATTTAGCTTGTTATCACAGTAGGCCTGAAATGGCTCACTCTGGTGATGGCCTAAATGTGAACTACCCAGCAACATAAGCCTCCACTACGAGTTTTTGACATTAGCGTTGCCACTGAACAATCTACTGCATTACTGATGACCTAAAC
The DNA here is from genome assembly GCA_030340625.1 of Merluccius polli. Lineage (NCBI taxonomy): Eukaryota > Metazoa > Chordata > Actinopteri > Gadiformes > Merlucciidae > Merluccius > Merluccius polli. Next base: position 22,586 of record JAOPHQ010002935.1, read on the forward strand.
CGCTCCCAAATCATAAATCAAACCATGTTTCTAACACAATTCACAACCAGATAGCGCAGTTCAATCATGAGTGTGACTCCTTTTTACTTGTTAGTCATTTTATACAAAGGAACTCGGTTGTAAACCAGACACATCATGAATGAGCAGGTAGGGAATAGGGCATCTTGCTTAAAAAGGTGCCTACAGGTTAGATTGTGGACATTGGTGCAGAGAAACTGCACCACTGCAGCAATCTTATATGTACTGAAGCAATCTGACCTGTACTTACTTGCTGAACTTGACGTATGATTAAAAGGAATAAATGTATATGAAAAAGAGATAAAAAAAGCCTGGACATTGGGGCTCAAACCTAGAACACCCTAAGCACTAGATATACTGCCCCTGTATCCCCCAGTAGTGGCGTTTGTTTTACACCCAACCACATCATCATCATCATCATCATCATAATCATGTGACACTGACCTTAAGCAGGCCCTCTGAGAACAGGATCTCGATGGTTTCCTTCAGGATGGGCAACAGGCCTCCATGGTGAATGCCAATCCCTCTCTTCAACAGAGGCAGCACATGTTCAACCTGGAGAACGCAGACACAATGCAACAAAAGTGGCCCGGTTTAACCTTCAACAAGAGGGATCCGTTTTGGGTGTGGCCTCTGACAAGAGGTAGCCATTTATTCAATAGTGTACATGAAAACAAAAGAAGCATGACTTGTTATTGAGACGCCTAAACAATGTTTAGAACCACACCTTGAATATGAAAGTTCAAGTATATATATAGTTTCATTTTGAACCTCGGTTGGCTTCTGCAAATATGGGACTTTAAACTTTTCCAAGTCCCATTTTATGCACATGGCACTGGTATCATTCATCAACGTCTATCACGTGTGGGTTTTTTTAACGCATTGTGGTTTTCCTCAGAATTAGAAAACGGAATGAGATATATGGCCCTATGGTCCAGACCTGTGGTAGTTTCTTGTCCTCGTCTGAAAGACAGTCCACGGCGTTGTTGAACACTTCCTCCACCAACTTCTTCTCCTCCTCTGGAACACATAACATACAGACGCATGATTAAACATGGGCCAGGATAGTGTAGAGGCTAGGGGGTGTTTGACTCCCAGCCGAAAGTTACTGGGTAACTAACCTCTACCTGCTCCTTAATGGCTTGTCCGGAATTCATTGCAAGTCCCTTTGGATAAAACCATCTACTAAAATGACTAAATAGTAAATAGAAACATGTTCTCATCTTATGACGCTTATTTGATGAGGCCTACAATGTGTTTCTTAACCAATACTCTGACTCTCACAGCAGCCCAGGAAAGTAAACATCAACATGAGCTCCAATAAAAAAGCTTCAAATAGAAAAATACTAAATAGAAATGCCTTTTATCATAGGGATTAGGGCTGCACGATATATTTCGTTTGTGCATCGACATTGCGATGTGCGCATGCACACGTCATGCTCCAACTTTTTTGTTGCTTAATACAAAAGGAAAACTCGCACGGTTCAACACAACAACACCGTAATAATCAGCCTTTAAAATATAATTTTTACAAGCACGCGCACGAAGCGGGCCGCCTATTAACGGCATGGACCAAGCGGTTTTGGACCAGGAAGGAGACATGAACACTTTTAATAATCGTATTTAACCATATAACTGCACACAACTTTATTAAAAAGCAAGCAAATGGAAAACATGTTTGTATTTTGGTGTCCGGTGCGTGTGGATGTGCGGCTCCTCCGGCGGAGCGGTTCATGTTCATAGCGTAGTTACTAGGGATGTGCGACTATCGTTTTAAAAAACACTAAAGTGTTTTTTAAAGTTAGAAAGATATTAGATATTCAACCGATATTCACGCTCCGAATTACAGCGATCAGACACGGGGAACTAAAGCCGCGATCACCGGTATGAGTCCCGCGTGTCTAGCGGTGTCTACCTGCCTACCTACATTAAAGTTCAAGAAAGGATGGTTGGCACTCAAAAAAAAAGGATTAGGATTAAAAAGGAGTAAAAAGTCATTTTTCAGCTTTTTCTTCTTATTTTTATTTTCTATGCAGACGCACTCCCCTACAAAATCATCTTGGAATGATTCATTCTTTCCAAATAGAGCAATTTAAGTCATCTGGTGAAAATTCCTGTATTTTTTCATATCGCAGAAAAAAAAATATTGCAATGTCAGTTTTTTTCCAATATTGTGCAGCACTAATAGAGATTCAGCAATAAACATAATCGAAGCCCAACGCAGATACGAAAATGCTTCATCATCAAATGCCATACAATTACCACAAGCAGAAATAAAAAACAAGGGTAAATGTGAATCAGAGATGCCCAATATTTCCCATAGAGATGCATCATTGACATATCCGTGTGTGTCAGACACTAATGGTCTGTGTCCTGGCACCAGCCGGTCCCTTGACTCCAAGCAAAGCAAAGCAGGAATATCGAGCAGACACTTCCCAGAATAAATGTGTCACAGAGGGGTGGGAGGCAGAGGAAGTGACGGGACGGGGGTTTATGCGTGTGTTATGCAGTTAAAGTCGTAGATAAAAAGAGCAGAGAGGAAGAGAAAAGTGGAAAAATAGGGGTAGAGGGGTGGAACCGGAAGAAGATAAGTGGCGTCCTGTGATCAGTGTGACCCTGACTAAATGACAGGGAGAGAAGCTGTAAAGCCAGCAGCACCCTGCCCTGCAAATGCACAGGGAACCGGGACTTGGTATAAGCATATGGTATTAAAAGGTTATATACTGTACTACACCAAGACAGTCATATGCATATACATGACTGATTCACAAGCTCTGTACACAGCAGTGAATTGAAGGTACAGCTTGCAATACAGAGAATACACTTTTGCGCACCAAGGTGCACAACATTTCCACGATAGTTTCCACTTATTTCCACGTATCTAAAGTCAGTTTTAATCCATATTTTATACAGTCCATGTGTGTTACACCCAAACCAGAGCTCAGCTGGTCACGCAGTTTTTTAATTGCTTTTTACTGTTGTATAGGTAGCATGATACACTTCTAAACAGCATTTTTATGTTATAACCATTGGGAACATTTTGTAACATGAGACGTATCCAATTTAATTGTGCTTTAGTTAGGCTATTGTTTAGGGCAGGGTACTTTGCCTATATTGACCAAACGATGGCTCTATAGAGGAGTGCTGCTACCCGAACATCTCCTGGGCAGGTAGACACCGCTAGACACATGGGACTCATACCGGTGATCGTGTCTTTAGTTCATGTGTCTCATCACTAATTGAGAGTGTGGATATCTGTTGAATATCCAATATCTTTCTAACTTTAAAAAAACAACAATGCAATACAGATCCCAGGAGCCGTAGCATCCTGGCTTTCAGTTGGTCCGTATTGCTGGATTGAAAGAAGAAAGAATTGAAGGCTTTTCTTGAAGGAAAATATGTTTTCGCTCTCCTACTATGTCATATGGTTCGTTGATCTGATTGGTTGAAGTTAACCAATGATAGACCGTGATACTGATTGTTCGTCCACTCACCTGCCAAGTATTTTGGCAGGTGATTTGGCAGTTCCACCAACGACTCCCCAGATGGTTCTGTGCAACAAACCATCTGGCGCGTCAGGTTACCGTCCACGTGCATCCACAGGTATTTGAATAAATGGTTTGTGGGTTGGTTGTAAATTGTAACCGGAGCAATATGATTGTCTCCTCCTAATTCGACCACGCCTCCCTCGCTTTCTCCTCCAGCCCGTTGGTCGTCTCTGTTCCCCGGGTATGATAGCCCGCGTCCTCCTCTGGCTTGTTGGTCATTTCAGTTTCCCTGGGATGCCATCTAGCAGCCCAGGTGTAGCTCAGTCTGCCAGTCCCACTGTGTTCCGGATAGGGCTGAACGATTAATTGCATTTGCGATAATATCGCGATATGACAAAACGCGATTTTCTAACCGCAAAGGCTGCGATTTCATTGGTCACGTGACTTGCGAGTGAGCCGAGCGGAGCAAAGCAGAGCAGGTAGGGAGAGACCGTGGAAATGGCAGCGGTGACCGCGACGCAGCCGTAACGTGATGCTCACGTCCCTGGTGGAAATGAGAAGGGCACAGCTGAAAGTTGTTTTAGTTTTATGTATTTTAATCCGCACTTCCAGACCGTCACTGGGGCTTCAGAGTAATGTGTCCGAGGAGAGTAGCCCTCTCCCGGACACACACGCCAGCTTTTACCACTGTTTTATTCCATCCGCACTTCCAGACCGTCACCGGGGCTTCAGAGTAATGTGTCCGATGAGAGTAGCCCTCTCCCGGACACACACGCTAGCTTTTACCGCTGTTTTTTTATTTTATTTATTAATCCGCATTTCCACACTCTGAACGGGGCTTCAGAGTAATGTGTCCGAGGAGAGTAACCCTCTCCCGGACACACACGCTAGCTTTTACCGCTGTTTTATTTTCAACTTTCAGCTTTATTTTTTTTATATTTATATCCTGACGGTATATTTTATTCATTTATTTATAGACTGTCCTGTTAAGTTCAGACAGTGTTTAAGAAGTGCAGTCCACGTTTACATATCATGTTTCATGAAACGTGAAAAGTTAGACATGTTGAAGAGGCAGTGGTGGTTCTAGGGGGGGGCCAGTGCCCCCGTAACTCTGAGTCCGGACCCCCCTGTGGCCCCCCCGAACGAGGAGTCTGCATCAATAATAAAATGACGGTGTGCCCCTCTAACACAAAAGCCGGCCCCAACCTGGCCCCCCCATTAAAACTGGTCTAGAACCACCACTGTGAAGAGGTAAAGCCACAGATTTGTTTGCTTTATTGTTGTAATCTGCGCTTTAAATAAATCTGATATTGTTTATTATGAAACAGATTGATTTATTGCTTGTGTTCGTTGAAAAATACATGAGAAGAGGACCTTGACAAAATAATCGCATATTAAATCGCAATCGCAATATTGAGGGGAAAAAAATCGCAATTAGATTATTTTCCAAAATCGTTCAGCCCTAGTTCCGGAGATTCAGAAGTGTTCACACTGCACCGATACTCTGGTGGTAAACACTTTTGGTGGTTGCACATACAAAGTCAGATAAACAGCAGAAAAAGTTTCACTGTTGTTGGTCCAAACTCGGTCCAAACTTTAACACCCACATACTCCCTGTGTTTTCCCGACTTGGGACAAACAATACCATTGCAGAATCATACAAACAAACATTGAACACACAAGATTGTTTCAGGAGCAGGCATGCGAGTCACCAGGTGAGCAAGTGCCACAGCAGAGATAGAAGCCTTTTCCTTGAAATACGTATTTAACATTTTATTGTGCCGTCTAACTAATGGCAGAAATGACAAAGCTTAAAGTTAAGCCAGACATCCATCTTAATCTGTTCAATGTGTGACACCAAAATTATGGCCAAATTCATCTTTTCCGATACAGGTCATTTTATATCTTGATAACAATAAATATCACAATATAGGTACTTTTCTGGTAATTCAATAAATAGTCTACTTAAAATAACCACATTGTAAAGCCTACTTTTGTATACTCCTGTGTGAATTAAATATTTGACAAATAAAAAGTACCAAGTAGTATTTTCTCTTTTTCTTCATCACTTTCCTGTAATGCTGCCTTTAAAACTTGAATAACACTTATGCCATATTACGATATTATGATATCCAAGATCTAAGACCATATCCAGTCTCATATCACAATATCAATATAATATCTATATATTGCCTAGCCCCAACAAGATCAACCAACTTCCTAAATCTAAAAAGAAGAAAAGAACACGCAGAGATAAAGTCCTTAACTCTCAACGCTTGAGACACAACACAACTTGAGTCTTGTCACCTACGGCCACCAAACCTGTCCTTTCATGTCTCGCTTATTACGCGAGTATGTGTTAACCTTTCAGAGAACATCCTCCTCATTCCCTTCTGCCAAGACACTGAGCCAATTATTGTTGGTGATTTCAAACTCAGCCATTCCTGAGTTCGGAAGAAATTCTGATACTAAATTCAGATTGACAAAAATCCTATTTTGGCCAGATAGCACTATGTTGAAAGACAGGATGACCAAGTAAACTATATAAAGTAAAAAAGGGTCTATATCAGTGGTTTTCAAACTGTGGGTCTCAGCAGGGGACCAAGTGGCTCGCGAGATGGCCATAGTAAACTTTTTTTTAATATATGCATGCCTACATGGCATGCCTTATCCGTTTCTTTTGATCATTCAGGTACTCACAGTGAAACTGTGGACACCTGTTATTGTAGGAACTCTTCTTATTATCATTTTTGAGTGCCCATACCTCAGCCTGTGACTAGTCAAGTTTTCAAATTTGTAACCATATGTGTATCCCCATAAAGCAGGTCTCCAAAAAGTTTGGCACTATTTCGCCACAGGGAGCGCTATAATCACTCGCCACCCTGATGGACGAAAACATATGAAACTTGATATATAGGCTTTATTTTACATGCTTAACATTTTTCCCACTTGGAGCCATAAGATGCATCAGGATAGATTTTTTAAAGTTATTCATGGCATTTTGATAAAATTAGAAAGGGCAGAGTTATGCGGAAATATTTAAATTAGTGAACAGTTTCAATCAATCACAAGTCCACTTCAGAAGGTGCCGGACGCATGAAACTAGGTATGCCTCATATGAGTAGGGTTGGGTACAGAGGACCGAGTGGTACCAGTGGCAACATGGTCGGTTCTACTCAGACCGAATGACATTTTTTTTTCTGTGCCTCATTTCGGTTACGCGATAATCCTCTCGCCCTCTTGTAGTCGGAAAAGTTGCAGAGAACTTTCCTCTCAACTGCCATCATGGCTTAAGCAAAACGCACTAAAGTATAGCTTTACTAAAACAGAAAATGATGGAAAGAGTAACTGAAACTACAAACATTTTTTATAACCTACTGTGGCAATTGCATTTGTTTAAATAGGTCTGTACTTTTTCGCAAAGCCTAAGTTGCTCATGTCTTACCAAATAAGTTAAAAATGGAAGAATTTCAACTATTGAATCAGTTGTTTGATCTTTATTTTAAAGAAGGTGTCATATTGGTTCTGGCACTGTTAGGAACTGGTACCTTTTCAAATAATCAGTGTTGGCATTTCTATAAAAAAGAAAAAAGTATCGAATTCGGAACCGGCATCATTTTACAGGAATCGAAATCGAACCGGAATCAAAATATTGCAAACGATACCGAACGCTACATATAAGACATCCCACTTAAAAAGAGACCTTCCACCGATTTTTGCCATTTTAATGGTCTCCAAGTTGCCTAACAAATGCTTACAAATGAAACAACCTGCTTATAAATGCATTCTGTGGGTCAAAATATGGCTATTTTCATTCCTCAGAATGTCCCGGCAAATGGCTTTTCCCCAGGACTTCTGGTTTTTCTAAAAACTGCAAGGGCTTTCTCAGTGCCCCAAGCCCTCACCTCCCGGCAAAATCACCCTGATTTTTAGCTTGGAGTTTGGCTCCGTGAGAATCAGTTGCCTTGTTGCTTAGCCTGAAGAGCTACATAAAATTTTACAATGGCTGCTAGCAATGAATATCTAATTTATCCAATTTATTTGAGCCAGAATACACCGAAGAGGAAATCAGGCAAATGTGCAAAGCGCGTTCAGTACTGCCGTTTAGCGTCTCTCATTCAAGTAACAAAGTATCGCTGCATGGACAAATAGTTTCACGGCTATGTTTATAAATGCAGTATTTACACAACAACCACTATTTAATGGTGCACTTTGAACTTATTCAATGAATAAAGTAGCAATGCTTGTATACCTGCAGCATCGAAGTTTGCAAATAGGTTTACGGCAATGTTTATTTATGCAGTATTGCCGTTACTAAACTACCATTTCAGAGTTTACTCATGTAGTATAAGCAAACTGTCCGAGTTATGCTGGAATCACAACTCCACCTTGGAATGTCCCAGGGCCTTGAAACTCTCACTTAACCTCTTCATCCCGCCCGTATACAGATAGACCAACCTCCACCCAAAATCAAAGACTTCGTAATGTGAGGAGAAAGCAGTCACGTGATAAATTACTTTTACAACTTTTAGTCTGTTATAACCATTTTTAGCTAAATGAAACACAATTTCAACCCCAAACAGAATAATGAGCAAGTAACAAGCAAGAGTTATGTATTTCATAACTGTGCCTGTGCACAGGCACAGCAATAGCAATCTTTTTCCCTACATGTTAGAGGCCAACAATTATCAAGAACAAACTTCTCAATCACAAATTATGTCTTACCTTTGTTGTTTTTGATCACTTAAAACCATCATGAACAGCAACATTTTGAAACTTCCCAATTGTGTACAATGATGTATAATAGGTAAGAGTGTGTTTCACAGAAAATAGGTCAACTGCCTTCAATCAGAAAACACATTCTTTATCGCCATCTGGTGGCAGTATAGTACAATTGCGATGGTTCGGCTTGGTGTCATCCAAGCCTATTCACCCTGACCTTTCAATAGAGGGGTCAAATGTTAAAATTGAACAATGGGTTCTCGAGATATTCACCTGTTTGTGTCACATCATGTTTGTATTTTTGCTTTGGTTTGCATTGGATTTATTGTTTTCATTTGGAGACTCTGCCTAAACCTATCTCTACTAAAACCTTGCTATCTTTGCTCTACTTCACTTTATTGGCATCAAATCCTGACCCAGGCCCTCATCAGATGTTGTGCTATGGCCCTATAATGCTATAGGGCTACCAACTGATAATACACTAGGGGTTATTCACACTAAAACATGACATTTATTTCAGGTGGAAATTAAATCTTCCTTTTATTCTGTGTTCTAGTTTTATTCACTCTGATCCAGTAGCATCCACATTAATTATTTCACAACACCCTCACAGGTGTTATCTTTCTTTTGGTACCAATATTAACTTATAAGCCCTTGTAGTTGTGGAGATAGTCTGTTCAGTTTGGGCATGTTATTTTCAGCAAAAACCTGAGAAATAGGCCTAGTGATGAAGAGGTTAAGAAGTGTGCGTACTTTGGTATCGATAGCTCAAGTAATGACGTCACAGTGTCAATTTCAATTGCTTTCAAGTGATAAGCGCTAAGCATCACTTAAATCATACAAACAGCATTTACTGTAAGACCATGACTCAGATTCACTCCAAATTGCTTGGGGAGACTCATCTCATCGCCCCCGAGTGACATGCCCTTGCACATCGCTGGAAAGGGGCGGTGGCTGGGGTCGGCGGTACGTGTGGGCTATGAATACCAATCGAGACTGCTTGCAGTTTTAATTTAATTTAGATTATTTAATTTAGATTATTTTCTGCACTGTTCTGTCCATTTTGGCTGCTGCAACACCTGAATTTCCCTTCGGGGGTTAATGAAGTGTTACCTTATCCATTATATGAGATACAAGAATACGATATTGCTGAACAATATACATAGAGAATTGTTAGTTATTTTACACATTATTTATGTGGTGGGTCCTGTGTCAAAAGCACCTCCACAGATTGGTTCACCACATGAAAAGTGTTTGGGAACCCTGTTGGTCTAAACAACAATACGCATGGTGCACTTACCGCCATTGAAGTCCAGCTTGGACACCTGCAGTGCGTAGGCCTCACACTCTTTCTTACTGAAGCTGAAGATGATGACCGGCTGAAAGTTCCTCTCCATGATCATCTTCACTATTTTGAATACGCTGGAGGGACCTGGTGAACAAAGAAAATAAAACAACTATTTCCTTAGGAGGGTAAATTGGTGAAAGTGTACTACCAAACATACCAATAGAAAAAAAAGTGTTAAGAAAAGGGTAAAAATACCTTTGTCATTGTAACATTTCTTTTACTTGCTGATCTCATTAAATAGGTATACCTTTGTCAAGGTAACATTTCGGTCAACACGACTGAAACGTTCACCTGCTGATCTCATTAAATACGTATACCTTTGTCACGGTAACATTTTGGCCATCAAGGTTAAACCTTTCCCTCTCTGATATCATGAAAGATATGTCCTCGGTTAAGTGTTCCGGCCAATTTGATCAGCGGCTTATGGTCACCAGTCTATTTCTATCTGCCAGTCTGAGTTTTAATCATTGGGCAGCAGGATATATATGATGAACACAGAAACAGTGTCAGTGCTAGCCAAACAAACCTCTGGTTCCACCTTTGCGGCCCTTGGGGTCCCATTTGGCCCCTCCGGAACCACCTCCCGAGTCTCCAGTGTCCCTCAACACCTGCATGGCAGTGTTGAAGTTGTCCTCTCTGAAGTCCCCCTGAAGGACAGCACAAGAAACCCATTTGACTTAGATTAACACAATTATATTGTCAATACTAAAAAAACGGTTTAATGACCACAATAGACCCTTTTCACAGTAGCATCATAGTAGGACAAACACAGGTTGACTACTTTTATGTGCCAGGGCACAGGTAGTAGACTTATTCACTAGTTTAGTCTACTAACCATGCCCTGGTTCATAAAAGGAGCAGACCCTTAGTTAGTGTTATGAGGCAGCGCCTGCGTTTGTCCCACACAACCCCTTTGTGAAAAGGGAATGAAGGCCTTTATTACAGAGGTCTAGTAGAGGTGAACTCAGGTGTAGCTCATGACTTTAATTGATGAGATGTTATGACTATATACAACATGCCTTTCAATGTTAATTAGCACTCCAGAAACAATGCAGTAACACAATCTCTCGCTTTCAATGGGTTACTCCCTTGATTAAAAATATTGAACCACCTCAAGACAACACATCAACTTTCAAAACGAGCTTACATTCTCGTCGACGACTAGGTGGAGTCCGTCACCCCCTGCTGGAAAGATGTAGTGCTGCAGGGGAGTGGGACGGTAGTCTGTGTACACTACATGGCAGGGCTAAAAAATAAGATGAGACAGGAACAATTCAATTAATTGATTGGTAAATGTACAATTTACAAAAGGCACACACACACACACACACACACACACACACACACACACACACACACACACACACACACACACACACACACACAGAGTGACCATTCGAGAGAGGCTTTTTCCAGCTAACCTGCTTGTGAAGGTGGCAGATCCACTCGGCGAACTGTTTAGCATTGGGGATGGTGGCAGACAGGAAGACGTAATGTACATTGTCAGGAAGCAGAATGATGGTCTCCTCCCAAACCACGCCACGCTCTGAAAAAAACCCAGAATGGAATGTGAACACGTAAACGAAATTATAAAAAAAGGTCAGATTCTTACATATGTAACAATCGTATGCGTCGTTACAAAATGTGACCCACATCGACACACTGCATTGTTGTCTCCCCCTGTAGTTTGACCCTAGCTGTATTCACATGTTTATACACGGGTGAAAACGGCAAACTATACCTTCTAATCCGTCCTTTCTCTATGAAATCTTTCCTTCTTCTTGATGCACTTTGAAGAATGACAGGCAGCGTTGTGTATGAGCCTTTTAACTCTTCTCATGACCATGCTCTTAATAAACATCTAAACAATTTGAGGGTCAGATTGAAACCTGTTCAACAAAATATATATTTCTTTCTTTGTTGTGGTTTACTCCTAACTGCTAGTCCAATTGTGTTGTTTTTTGTTGTGGTCGACATACCTGCGTCTCTCATGTAATGGATCTCGTCAAAGACCACCCAGGCCACCTCCCTCATGATCTCCGAGCCTCGGTACAACATACTCCTCAGGATCTGGGAACAGAGAAGAAACCATGACACAAATCACACTTTAACCGATCCATTAAAGGGTTAGGGTAAACTAAAACTTAAACAATAAATACATGATAAACCAATTTAATGTATTTCTAAAAGATGATCATTTTCACCTCTGATGAGAGATGAGAATAAATATGTATGTGATAGGGTTAGGTTGTCACTCGTGCAGAACACATAAAAATATCACCTTCTGGGACGTCACCTTGATGTACAGTCTATTAGTTCTCACTAGTTTGCATTCTAGTTATAATATAAATTCAAATAAAAACAATACATTCAAATACAGTGGAGCACCTTCAATGGATTTTTATGGCAGAACGCTCATAAAACAACACAAGAGGACTCCAGTGGAGCTGAGGCAAGCATTCTCATTTGAATCCCTTCATAACAACCTACTAATGTGAAGTAACATTTTCTGTTCTTACAGAAAAACAACTCAGAAATAGACTGAACGCTGCACCCGGCATGTGTGCTGCGCTCTCCTCCTGCGCTAGCATGCAATCATGAAGGAGAGGCTAATGTATCGCATTGCTTTGCAGGTGTATGCAATAGCGATCTGAATATTATGACGTGGAACAGACCTGAGCCTTAACACATTGATTGTTGACATTTGACTTGCTGAACTTAAACTTAACATTTATATAACATTAATGAAATTGTCTGCATCGTCTCCGTCTGCAGTGCGCTTATTTTAAATAAAACTTGATGAGCAGATAGCAACTTCTAGGGCAGGGGTCAGGGAACCTATGGCTCGCGAGCCACATGTGGCTCTTTTGCCGACTTCATGTGGCTCTCTGACGATATGCTAAGAATTTTTTTTATATGACCTTCCACTCAATAAATAAGTTACTAAAATAATGTATGTTCGTTGCATAATGCAAATTCATTTTCAAATTAGTCCTATAACTTCATTTAATACAATTTAACCTCAGTCGGCTGCGCAACTCCTCACTGGTCTATTAATAGCGCAGTTCGTTGCCATGTCAATATCAAACAAAATCGCAAAATCTCCCGCCTTTCGTTATCAGTGAGTTAACATTGTTGTTTAACGTCATTCCGATGTGGACCAGAAAACATGTTTTCTAAAAGAAAAAGAGAGGAATATCGTTTGTTCAATGTGGAGTGGACAGACGAGTTTGCGTTCGTGGAAAGAGCGGGGTCTGCAGTCTGTTTGATATGCAATGATATAATTGCATCGTTGAAACGATCAAATATAAAGCGCCACTTTGATACACGCCATGCTTCGTTTGCAGCCAAATATCCACCTGGAGAGAGTCGGAAAAAAGCTTGCTTAGAGCTTCAGAGGAAGGTACAGGCCGGTCAGCAGCAGCTCCATGCATGGACCACACAAGGAGATGGGAACGCAGCCAGCTTTGTGGGTGCGTTGGCTATTGTTAGGAATGGAAAACCATTCACAGATGGCGAGTATGCCAAAAACATGATGCTTGATGTGGCCAAAGAATTGTTCGATGACTTTCCTAACAAAGACAAAATAATCAAAAGAATACAAGACATGCCACTCTCAGCCAGAACGGTTCATGATCGCACCATCATGATGGCAAATCAGGTGGAGGAAACGCAAGTAACGGACATAAGCGCAAGTGCTTTTTTCTCTCTAGCCCTGGACGAGTCTACTGACGTTGGTCATATAGCCCAGCTTAGCATAATTGCGAGGTATGCTGTTGGTGATATAATGCGTGAAGAAAGTCTGGCCGTTTTGCCAATGCTAGGATCTACACGAGGGGAGGATTTATTTAAATCGTTCATGGATTTCGTTGAAGAGAAGAAATTGCCACTGAACAAACTCATCACTGTGTGCACTGATGGTGCCCCATGCATGTTAGGAAAACACAAAGGATTCATAACACTTCTCCGTCAACATGAGAAGAGATGCATTCTTAACTTTCACTGCATTCTGCATCAGGAGGCGCTCTGTGCGCAGATGTGTGGCGACCAACTAACAGAGGTGATGGGACTGGTGATTAGAGTAGTGAACTTCATTGTTGCCCGAGCTCTTAATGATCGCCAGTTCAAAGCACTGCTCGACGAGTTTGGGAGTAATTATCCTGGACTGCTATTGCACAACAATGTGCGTTGGTTGTCAAGAGGGAAAGTGCTCAGCCGTTTTGCGGCCTGCTTGAATGAAATTAGAGCATTTCTCAAGATGAAAAATGCTGAGCATCCAGAGCTCTCTGACACAGAGTGGCTCCTGATGTTTTACTATCTCGTGGACATAACCGAACATCTGAACCAACTCAATGTTAAAATGCAAGGCATCGGCAACACGGTCTTGTCGCTTCAACAGGCTGTGTTCTCATTTGAAAAGAAACTGGAGATCTTCATCAGAGACATTGAAACTGGCCGCCTTCTGCATTTCAAAAAACTCCGAGAATTCAGGGATGCGTGCGAAACAGGTGACCCAGCGCAACGTTTTCACCTCCAGCAGCTGGCTGGCTTCACGTCTGAACTCCTGATGGCCTTCAAATCGCGCTTTGGGGATTTTCGTGAGCTTACCACCATCTTCAAATTCATCACCCATCCACACGAGTGTGCACTGGATGAATCCCACCTATCGTGCATCCCCGGTGTTTCTATCGGGGATTTGGAATTGGAAGTTGCTGACATGACGGCGTCTGACATCTGGATGGCCAAGTTCAAGGCACTGAATGTTCAGCTGGAGGGAATTGCGCGTCAGCGAGCGAAGCTCGCGAGTGAACACCAATGGACCGAAATGAAAAAAATTCAAGCCGAAGACGAACTCATTCTGAAAACTTGGAATGAACTTCCACTTACATACCACACAATGCAACGTGTTAGTATTGCGGTATTAACCATGTTTGGCTCAACGTATGCATGTGAGCAATCCTTCTCACACATGAACATTAAAACAAATCTGCGCTCACGTTTAACGGATGACAGCCTCAATGCCTGCATGAAACTTCGGCTTACCAAGTATGAACCAGACTACAAGGCCATCAGCAAAACCATGCAGCACCAGAAGTCACATTAATAAGATCTTAAATCAGAGATAGGCCTAATGAACGCTGGGTTACTTAATGCCAAATCCCTGTGTTGAATTTGGCTAAGTTGTTTTTTTCTTTCAAATGTTTTTCATAATGGTCACAGTTTGTGAGAACTTTGCACTTTGTGGTGGAAGTAGTTTTTTTTTAATATTGGGTTTATATTTACCCCCCAATTTATTTATTTTAACGGTGGGGGTGTTACGCGGACGCTGCTAAATTAATATTAATTAATCAATATTAATAGTTATTATTATTAATATGGCGCGTTGCCTGTTTGCCGTGGATATTGTCTCTCTGTCCCCCTGTTCATGTTACTCCGCGTGTGGGCCGATTGCGGGCGGGGCAGGGCCTATTTAAGACGGCCGTGTTCCTGGAGGAGGTCTCTCTCTCTCTCTCTCTCCCTGCGCGTTCCTCACTTCTGGCCGACGTCGGTGCAGAACGGTTACTTAATGCAAAATCCCTGTGTTGAAAAATTGTTGTACATTAAACGAATACATATCCAAACTTCTAATATAGCCTCCTTTTTTGTAATTGTCATCATGTGGCTCTCTGAATTTTTTTTTTTTTTTTTTTTAGCAAAAATGGCTCTCCAAGCTAAAAAGGTTCCCGACCCCTGTTCTAGGGGGTAGAAAATACGAAATAACTTCTCAGACGTCTTCAGAAAAAGAGAACTTGTGTGCCTGTGTCAAGGAGTACTGCTCCAAACTAACTAAAGTATTCATCTATTTGTGCGCATTATCCATCGGCTGAGCAAGGCTGCCTTTCTTCTGACATCACTTCCATGCCCATGGCAACGGTATAACAGCTATACATGCATAATCAGTGTGCCTAATTTGTAAGACACTTCATCTTCACATTGTGAAGACCACCAAATGTCCATGAATGAGTGACGTTCGACAGGCACTTTTTTTTAACACTTTTTTGCAGGAGCTGCTGCCCTACCTCTGTCGTCATGACGAGGCAGGAGGCGGTGGGGTTGATGGTGACGTCGCCGGTCATCAGACCAACATCCTGGAACTCTTCGTACATCTCTCGGTACTTCTGGTTGGACAGGGCCTTGATGGGGCTGGTGAAGATCACCCTCTGCTTCTCCCTCAATGCCAGTGCTATAGCGTACCTGCAGGATGAGGAGACAGCAGGTTTAATGTTTGTTTGTTTACGCCACCTGCTTAGGCGATGGCAAGAGAGATTCTGTCTCCATCATAAAAAGTATTTAACTAATGTATTTTCTTTGTCCTTTTTTTTTTTTTACAGATATGAACTATATAAACTATCAATTGAACAGACTAGTCCTCATATTTATGGAGTCAGAATAGTGTCATCATTCAAACCTGAAAAAAAAGGTTTCAAAGGCTTGTAAGTCTGTGTTTGAAATCTCAACACCTTGTAAAAAAGGTTTTGCACCACTGAAAAAAGAGATTATAGCCTGAAAAAAAAAAGTCAAACATCTGCAAACATGATTTTGTGTTCTATTTTATCTTCTTCATCATTTTCACCAACACATTTTCAAAGCTAAAATGTTTTCACAAACACATTTTCAAAGTTTAAAAATGTTCACCAGCGCATTTGCAGAGTTTCAAATCTGACACTGTTCTAACAGTGTATTACTTTGTTTCCCGGTTTTGAAACCTTGTAAATGGGATTCTGCAAACAGCTGTTCAAACATTGAGAAATACGTTTTGAAAGGTTGAATATCTATTTTTAAAAACTTGTAAAGGTGTAAATTTACACCATTGCAATGTATTTTTTCAGAACTTAATTTTCAGCACTGACTTTTCAGAGATTTGACCACACGGGCGCAAGCTTGCGAGTCACGTGATTATTGACACTGTTCTGACGCCGTTCGTTTTGAAACTCCTTTAGCTCAAAGCTCTGAAAACGTGGTTCTGAAAAAAAGGAAAAAAAAACCTTCCTGGGGGCGGGACCATCTTGCTCTAAACCTATTGGTTGCTCTCTGCTGAGGCACAGTCCAATCACATGCGCCGTTGACCGGGCTGTGCGGGATTGACAGTGCTCTGCCGATGACTAACAAGCGACTTGCGTGGTTGATTTTGTTGTCTATTTTCTGGAACCATGGCTGGTAGACAGGCGAGCAATTTTATTCTGTATTGTTTGCGTTCTAACCACCCGCGAGCCTCCTGCGGCTCGCCAAGCTGTAATTTGCAACACGTTCTCATCGCAACTCGTAATATACCGACGGTTTGTCACGCCCCTAGACGTGATACTGACGCAAAATGTACCCTCCCGCGTCTGTGTGAAACGATCTGTGTGAAACAATCTCATAAACCCGTTCGCGGTGGTAAGAGACGAGCAGAGTCTACAGCGTCCGCTCGCAGAGCAGAGTCTACAGCGTCCGCAGTCTACTGTGAAACAATTCACTCCATAGGGTTACGGTTAGGGTTATGGTTAGCGTAATCTATCACCGTGACCGGGTTGTTATTGGAGTGAATGGACTCTGTAGACTCTGCTGGTCTCTTACCACCGCGAACGGGTTTATGAGAACCCCCAGATCGTTTCACGATCTGGTAGAGTCTTTGCCAGCTTCAAAGCAATGAATAACCTACATCAGCGGGTGCTGTGTATGGATCACAAGTTCCGAGTATGTTTATCTTCTCTTCATATCTAATTTTAACATTTTGTGACAAATGGTCTAAATAGTTGATTTATTTAAGTATCGGAAATCTGCAAGGCTGCAATTCCCCTGGTTGGCCGTTGTTCGTCGCCATTTTGCCAGCGTTTGTTGCCCTCCAGGTATCCATGGTAGTCACGTGACCGCAAAGTATGACTATTATTTATGCCATGCGAGCCACAAATTAGTCTACAGCGTCCATTCACTCCAATAATAACCCGGTCACGGTGATAGATTACGCTAACCATAACCCTAATCCTTTATGGAGTGAATTGTTTCACAGTAGACTGCGGACGCTGCAGACTCTGCTCTGCGAGCGGACGCTGTAGACTCTGCTCGTCTCTTACCACCGCGAACGGGTTTATGAGATTGTTTCACACAGATCGTTTCACACAGACGCGGGAGGGTACATTTTGCGTCAGTATCACGTCTAGGGGCGTGACAAACCGTCGGTATATTACGAGTTGCGATGAGAACGTGTTGCAAATTACAGCTTGGCGAGCCGCAGGAGGCTCGCGGGTGGTTAGAACGCAAACAATACAGAATAAAATTGCTCGCCTGTCTACCAGCCATGGTTCCAGAAAATAGACAACAAAATCAACCACGCAAGTCGCTTGTTAGTCATCGGCAGAGCACTGTCAATCCCGCACAGCCCGGTCAACGGCGCATGTGATTGGACTGTGCCTCAGCAGAGAGCAACCAATAGGTTTAGAGCAAGATGGTCCCGCCCCCAGGAAGGTTTTTTTTTCCTTTTTTTCAGAACCACGTTTTCAGAGCTTTGACGCTAAAGGAGTTTCAAAACGAACGGCGTCAGAACAGTGTCAATAATCACGTGACTCGCAAGCTTGCGCCCGTGTGGTCAAATCTCTGAAAAGTCAGTGCTGAAAATTAAGTTCTGAAAAAATACATTGCAATGGTGTAAATTTACACCTTTACAAGTTTTTAAAAATAGATATTCAACCTTTCAAAACGTATTTCTCAATGTTTGAACAGCTGTTTGCAGAATCCCATTTACAAGGTTTCAAAACCGGGAAACAAAGTAATACACTGTTAGAACAGTGTCAGATTTGAAACTCTGCAAATGCGCTGGTGAACATTTTTAAACTTTGAAAATGTGTTTGTGAAAACATTTTAGCTTTGAAAATGTGTTGGTGAAAATGATGAAGAAGATAAAATAGAACACAAAATCATGTTTGCAGATGTTTGACTTTTTTTTTTCAGGCTATAATCTCTTTTTTCAGTGGTGCAAAACCTTTTTTACAAGGTGTTGAGATTTCAAACACAGACTTACAAGCCTTTGAAACCTTTTTTTTCAGGTTTGAATGATGACACTATTCTGACTCCATACATATTTTCCTGCCCCACACCCAGTGTCAATTTTTAACCATCAACCCAAAGATACGATCGAATCCAAGCCAATAAAAAGAGCGCCATCTGAGACA
Source organism: Merluccius polli (assembly GCA_030340625.1). Classification (NCBI taxonomy): domain Eukaryota; kingdom Metazoa; phylum Chordata; class Actinopteri; order Gadiformes; family Merlucciidae; genus Merluccius; species Merluccius polli. Next base: position 41,350 of record JAOPHQ010002935.1, read on the forward strand.
CAGATTGGTGATCAGTTGAGGCATCTTCTCAGCTGAACTCTTATATTTGATTTGTATTTTTGATTCAGTAACATTAACGGAAACACTCACTCGGCACAGACGGTCTTGCCAGCAGAGGTGTGAGCAGAAACCAGTACAGACTGGTTGTTGTCAATACACAAGATAGCCTCGCGCTGGAATGGATCAAGAATAAATGGGTATTCCTGCAAGAGAAAGAATAGCAGATTACAACAATGCAGAAGTCTACTAACATTTACCACAATGTTACCATCTTTGTACCACAAACATTTACAACAGTGTGTCATCCAGTCGGACGACTAGATTCAGGATAGGATACCTTCGCTGCTTTTCCAACTCGAGGTTTCAGGGGTATGTAGTCTTCGCTGGCCTGGAGTGCCACCTGTAAGCAAAAAACAATTTAATTGAGTATGAACAAGGAAATGTAAAATCGAATGTAATATCACGGTATTAAAAGGTACATCAGTTTGATTAGGGTTTTTTACCTCATGGTTGCAACCTTCAACCGTATCAACTTGCTCAACCTTCACTTGGGGCATGAAGTCTGCAAGACTGAGGTAAACAAAAGACACGTTATCAGTAAATACATTTCTGTCAAACCAAATGCCACATACATATACATTACATACACCACTAGGTGCACACACACACACACACACACACACACACACACACACACACACAGGAGGCTTTCCACACACAATCACAGGAGGCTTTCCACAAAACATAACTCACTTGTCGTCAGCAGCCGTCTCATGCCGAGACTTCTTGCTGAAGACCACCTCCGTGACATCGGTGTCCGCCTCCCTCTTGCCCCGGGTGTGAGGGGCAGCGTCGCTGTCATTCCCCTCAACATGTGCACTTTAGGGTCAGAAAAAAACAACACAGCACAGCCGTTAGTTAGCCTAGCAGTGTTACGCAAGAGTTGGATACTCAAACGTGTAAAATTCTGTTTCTTAAAAAAAACGGTTGGGACTGCTCATGGGTTCATGGGTAAAAACAACGTGGTACGTCCACTTATCCAGGGAGTCCGGTCGTAAAGGCAAGTTGAATGGGTTTTACCGGACAAATACAATCGCATTATGTTCAATATTGTTGTAAATCTTCAAAGTCTTCAAATAGTAATGTTCAATGTGCGTTATTGAGTTTGTACGAAGCACGGCACGATGCCCCTTGTGTGCTCCGGGTTCGGCTTTTTTGGGGGGAGAGCAAGTCAACTCCTCTTCAAAGTTGAGCCGTTCAAACTTTTAACCCGAATAAACAACGTCAAATAACAAAACAACAACAACAACAAAATGAATGTTTCACCCTGAATTTGCGGCCGGCGGGGTTGCTGCCGTCTTGCTGGACGCGGCGTTATCATCCTCAAACACGCTGAACAGCCCCTCTCCGAAAGCGTCCGCCATGTTTTCCGAGCGAGCGGCGCGGCTGCGACACAACTCCCACAATGCACCGGCGGCGCGAACTCTACGGGGCGGGGTAACACTTCCGCTACGGAAGCCCCAGTGGCTTGCGCGCGGCCAAAAAACAAGAAAAAAGAAAAACGTTAGCGACCGATGTCGTTGGATGCTTCGCCCTGGGCACGTTATTTAATGTCCGCCTGTGCGTTTCATTTACCCACTCCCCGTATATTGGCGTCACACAGATAAGGTCCTCGCGTTGACGCATATTTCACGACGTAATGGGCGGAAAGAAGAAGAAAGCGTGCGCTGCGGCGGCACCGGCGCCTGTAGCGGCGACGGCAGCGGCGGCGGCGGCAGCAGCGGCGGCTAGAGGCGCTCCTGCGGCGGCCACCAGTCGTGCCAGAGGACCCCTCTGTGGGCAAGAAACCGGCACACGGCAGCAAGCAGGCCAAACAAGTGAAGGACAACAAGCCCAAAGGTGCCTATCAATAACCCCCCCCCCACCTCCGTCCATGTCGTCCATGTCACCGTGTTGTCTCCCCATGTCCCATGTGGGCTGTATGTATGTGTGGGTGTCGGTAGCCCTGGTCTGTCGTGGTCTTCATGGTGGTGTGGGTGGTCTTCATGTTGGTCGTAATGCCATGTTCACGTATGCTATGTTGGGTTAAAAGACATCACACATCAAATCACACATTGCACATGTGGACCTATTGCAGGTACAAAGTGACATGATATGTATGCAACAGTTAAGATGCATGAGGTGCTTTCTCCCCCTGATGTTGTACATCTCTCTGTGCTGGGATTCAATGTGCAGTGGGAGGTCATTTCATAGTGCAATAAAAGGTATAGAGAGGAATGAGTACAAGACATGACACCGTGACTGTGTCTCTGATGCACCAATGTCATCAATACATCAAGTAACACATCAGGTGACCAGGACGTGTCAGGACAGCGATGTCGCTGTCATTGCATGTAACGTCCAACACTGCTCCTTGTGTCTACCGTTAGCCCCCAGGACCTACAGCCTCGCCAACACGGCCCAGGTGGACACCGGCGGCGTGGCTGACAAGTCGATTCTTAAAGTAAAGTATTTGCGTTAACACCTAGTATTTACTCCAACTCCAAAACCAAAACCGTCCATACAATGAGCCCAGTTAATTGTAATCTATTGAATGTGATTTCACCAACCCCCCCACCCCCCCCCCCCCACTGCAGGTTGTCATTCAAGTTGACCTGGAGAAGAAGATCATCAAGCTGATCAATGACTTCAGACTGGAGAATGGAGACAAGGGACCAATATCATTAAGACTCACCAATAAGAAATTGCTGGTAAATTGATTGAATTTAGTGACTACAGAAATACTGTAAACTTCTGTATAATCTTTTCTAACAGAGCTTTCCTTTTCTTATGACTGCAGGACCTGTACACAGCTCTGCAGAAGTTCCACTTCAAGACGGAGCACATTGAAGAGGCCATGAAAAGCAGTGTGTTGTATGGCGGCGATCTCCACTCTGCCCTCGACTGGCTTTGTCTGAATCTCAAAGATGGTAAGACGACTCATCTCGCTCCACCTGCATAATATTGTGACTGCAATTGTGCATTGTTCCGTCCTAAAAGACTGCTCCTATAAACAATGTTCTTGTTATCATCCTATGCTCGCTATATGTTGTCTACTACTACCCCTCTCCGAATACCTCAGAGAATTAAAGGATCTCCTACTGAATGTACACAATAGCCCCTTTTATACAGAGCTCCCGCAATATTGCTGTAAAGAAGATCTGTCAACAGGAGAACCAAATAAAAGCCGGCGTAATGCTACCCACCGCCACCCCCCGTGTGTGCTTTTATATAGCATGCTGGCGTACCGGAATCAGGCGTGTTTCCGCAAAAGATGCTTGTGGGCATCGAATACGATATGTTGATGCATAACGTTACAATTGCGGATTCGTGCGAGCAACATGCCAGAAGTACGTTGAAGGAGAAATTGAAAAGGAGCAGGGAGCGGAAAAAGGGTGCGCGAACCTTAGACCGCCGTAGACGGAGACGTTTGGTTTTTCTTGGTCAATTCACGCTGGTCTCTGAAAGAGGAATGTGGATGGGAGAGAGATCACAAGGACCCGTGTTCTGGGCTGATGTCAAAACGTCACACCCCTGTCCTGCAATGCCGATTCACCCTTTTTACACACACAGACGTCGATTCAGCTTTGTTCCTACCTCCGCTGCTGCCAGCATAAAGGTGGAACAACAACGCCCCCCATTCTGTGTTTCTACGTTTTATACAGAAGGCCAGGCGGAATAAAGTCGCCACGTTCCATCATCCTCAACTATCACTCATTGGGTTAGATGATGATTAAGTTCTGCTTCATCTGCTTTTATTCAATTCACCAGAGGAGCTTCCTGATGGCTTCAGACAGCAGATGCAGGAGGAGAGCCTGAAGAGCAGGCCCAAGTTCCAGCCCATAGTCCATCAGAAGCCCGCCGCCCCCAGCCCCAAAGCGTCACGTGAAGATTCTCCAAAGGAAGCCCCTAAGGTGAGTGTGTGCGGACATTCAGACCGGTGTAGAGATTTGCAACCACCGCTCGTCAGGCTGTGGCTTATACAAGCATGCTGTCTTTTAAAAGGTCCCGGTAAAGGATGAGGCGGCCAGCGTGAAAGACTGGATTCTGAGATATGCTGAGCAGAGCAGCGAAGAAGAGGATGAGGAGGAAGAAAAGGGGGGAGGGGACAAGATTGCCAACAGTATTGAACAGGAGGGCAAGTTTGACCCAGTAAGTGAAGTGCTGGAATCTTCCATTATGTACAGTGTGCTAGCCTAAGAGGCACATTTTTATTTTAGCATTCTGTGTTGTGTGACACTGTTTCACCTTTTCTCCTTCTGCAGAATGACAGGTACCTGGTGTTAACTGCCCAGCTGTATGACACCAAGGAAATGGCAGCCACCGCCAAATTGAAAAAAGATAAAGCATCCCAAAGGATGGCCCAAGACAGGATACGCATCATACAGCAAGGTCCGGACACTTCCACCAATCACATGATGACGAGCGACATCTTTCACTGATGAATGATTTGGACCGGTCAAGAACCACATTCTTGTTTTTTTTTCGTAGAAATGAAACCTCTGGAGTCACATCCGATGTTCAACCCAGCTATAAAGGTAGTGGACACGCCCGCAAAGGAGAAGGAACTTCCTGTTACGGGGGAGAAGGAGGACCTCAACTTCCAACTGTTTGAACAAGCTCCAGCCCCGCGGCCGCCAGTAAAAGGTACAGCACAAAGACGAGCACCTTCCAAGGCCACATGGAACACATTTTGTTCATTGTGTGGGCTATGTAGGGCTGCACAATATATCGTTTCAGCATCGCCAGGGCATGACGGCGCAGATGTGCAACATCAAGCAAGGCAAATTAACTTCATGTTACAATTTTTGGCACTTGATACAAAAGGAAAATTTGCATGGTGTATATTTTCCATGGAAGGTCTTTTAAACAGGGCTGTACAGTGCAAGCATTTCACTCGAATTTGCAAGTAAGAAAGATTAAATGCGAATTTGTTTATTTGAAAATGAATACATGGAGCGTTAATTAATACATCTTGCTTGATCACATGAGTGAGCTAACACATGTACCGCAAACAGACTTCAGCGTTGTTGCCATAGTTATATCAAGTAGAGAATAATGAATAAAACATGGAAAGCTACACGGACATCGCAAATCTGTTTATGGCAGAGTCGAAGCCTGCGAATGGGGCAGCGTCTGCTGTTGTGTAGGAGCAAGGTATAGTATTATATTAGTTTTTCATAATAACTACAGTTATCAGATTGTTTTTAATGTTATATATTATATATTTTTTAATGTAATATAGCTACATTTCTTCAGATTGCAATATATATGACAAAGAACAAAAGCATCAAATATCAGGCAGCCTTAGGGCTATGTCTATATCCATTAGATATACAAGATACAAGGAACGTTTCCATCCAATTTTCAGCGCATTTGATAAAATAAAACTGAAAAAGTCAACTAGCTGAAGTCAAGGAAATGTTGTGCCATGATATTTGATTTATACTGGCGTACAATATCTCCAAATAATAACTATTGATTTAACTCATTCAAAAATCATAACTTTTGATCTAATAGTCAAAAGTCAAACAAGCTCCAAGATGTTCAATAACTTATCAAAACCTTTGTAACCTCACAATTCTACACATTTCTTTGCAGAGGTCAAGAAGAACGAGCCAAAGGACATTCGTAACTTTGACTACACAGCGCGCAGTTGGACCGGCAAGTCTCCCAAACAGTTCCTGATCGACTGGGTCCGCAAGAACCTGCCCAAGAGTCCCGCGCCTGCATTCCACAAGGTCCCTGCCGGAAAGTACTGGAAGTGCAAGTAAGTGTGTCTTAACCTGTGTACGTGTCTACAGATGTTACTAACGCTGTTACCCCAACCCAAACTATATAATCTTCATGTGATGGTAGATAATTAAATCTCTCTCTATAGTCAGAATGTGTAGCGTATAACATAGGTTATACGGCAATAAAACAGCAAATCACCGTTCACAAAATCATTCTTAATGTATGTGCACTTGAGGACTTTTTAAAATAACAACATATACAAAATAATTCCTAAAGCTACAATACATACAGGATTGTTTTTAGACCATACCATGTCAATCCACAATCTCATGTATGGGCGTCATGTTTTGTATGACACAATTAAAATAAACAGAACAAAATGATCAGATTTAAACCGTTACCTTGTGTTTCTTTAGGGTGCGTGTCCAGAGAATAGATGACATACTGGAGGTCTGTCCGACCATCCTGACAGAGGACGGCATGCAGGCCCAACACCTGGGTGCCACCCTGGCCCTGTACACCATGGTCAAAGGACAGGTAATAGCTGGGACCGTTGAGCCACCTTATGTTCACCGTACAGAAGTTCCTCTCAGCTTTTACACAAACCCCCCCATACATACTAGGGTTGGGCGATATACATTTTTGAAAACCATTAAAACCTCTCCCCAAAACATTGCATCCATCCATCCATCCATCTTCTTCCGCTTATCCGGGGTCGGGTCGCGGGGGCAGCAGCCTAAGCAGGGAAGCCCAGACTTCCCTTTCCCCAGCTACTTCGGCCAGCTCTTCCTGGGGGATCCCGAGGCGTTCCCAGGCCAGCCGAGAGACATAGTCTCTCCAGCGTGTCCTGGGTCTTCCCCGGGGTCTCCTACCAGTGGGACGTGCCCTGAACACCTCACCAGGGAGGCGTCCGGGAGGCATCCTAACTAGCAGTTTACCAAAAAAAAGCAACTTGTCTAATTAAGCGAGAGCGCCTCTTATAATGTCTGTTTCCAATGTGCCATGAGCTGCTAGGCTCTCTTCTGTCATAGGTTAGAAGCAATCATCTGCAGCATCACTTTTCCCCCCATTCTTATTTCATTCATAATAAACCCATTAACAAATCCCTTCTTCCCTTTTTTTCGTTTCCCTTTTTCTTTTCTGTTCTTCTTCTACTCCTCCATTCTTCTACTTATACTTATCCCTTCTTCGTCTCTCTTCTTTTCTCTCTTTGCTCTCCTCCTCCATTCTTCTCCTTCTTCCCTCTTCTCCAGTCGCTGCACCAGCTGCTACCCTCCACCTACCGGGACGTGTGGCTGGAGTGGCGGGACCGCGACCAGCAGAAGCAAGAGGAGAGCCGCACCGCCGCCAACAAGCCCCGTGACCAGTTCATCTCCCGCCTGCTCACCAGGCTCAAGCAACAACAGAGCTCCAGCACCCAGGTCCCCGAGCCCAGGTTCGGATCCCAGGTGACACAGCCCACCGATGGGGAGGATGAGCTGGAGGAGTCCTGGGAGAACCTGGCGGGGCTAGAGCTCGGAGACGGAGGAGATCAGAGCGACAAGGCAGAGGCCGGCGGGAGGAGGAAAGAGAAGGGAGGAGCGTGTGATGCCTCCAGAGAGCTGCTGTTGAGGTTGAGGAAATCCCCACTGGCTCGCAAACTCCAGGTAGTAGCTAGTTTGACTCCCAGCCCAAAGGAACTGGGTTCGATCCCCAATGACAGCAGCCTAACCTGTATGCATCTAACCTCTACCTGCTCCTTCATGACATGTATCTGAATTTTCCCCTGAGACAAGTCACTTTGGATAAAAGCGTCTGATAAATAACTAAATAGTGAATGGTAAAATGTCTCCAAGGGCGTCCATATAACCATACAATTGAGTCATTTAGTAGACTCTTTTATACAAAGCGATTTACAGGAATTTTGATCAATTTAGGATCAGGTAGGGGTAGGGCATCTTGCTCAAGGATGCTTACAGGTAGTCTGCAGAGATTGATCAAACCCCCCCAGAACCTCAATTCTACTTCTTAAGCCAAACCCAAACCTTCCCCTTTCAAGGCAGAGCGGGCACAGCTGCCAGTCTTCCAGCACCGGCACCGGGTCATGGATGCTCTGCAGCGCCACCGTGTGGTGGTGGTGGCTGGAGAGACGGGCAGTGGGAAGAGCACCCAGATCCCCCAGTTCCTCCTGGACGAGCTGCTGGGAATGGACGTTACGGGCGGTAGCAGTGAGGCCCGGTCCTGTAACGTGGTGGTCACCCAGCCCCGCAGGATCTCTGCCATGAGTCTGGCCACCAGGGTGAACCAGGAGCTTGGCTGTGAGGATGCTCCTGGCTCAAAGGTGGGAGTTCAGGATATAACTTCTTTTTTCTTCTATGCAAAAGGAATACTTTTTTTAATATAACTTTATATATATATATATATATATATATATATATATATATATATATATATATATATATATATCTGGTTGGTCAGATGACTAATATATTTTTATACTACTTTGACTATTTTGTATTGATTCTGCTTTAAACGTGTCGAACAATAATGTTTCTTTCCAGATGTCGCTGTGTGGGTACCAGATCAGGATGGAGAACCGGTCGGGGGATGCAACTCGTCTGCTGTACTGCACCACGGGGGTCCTGCTCAGGAAACTCCAGCAGGACCGTTACCTCAACTCCTTCACACACATCATAGTAGATGAGGTAGTGAAGTCATTTCTTTACTTTAAATCTGACTCACTCACGCAGTTACGCTGTGGCTAAAGATGGTTTGTGGTGACAGTTTTGGTTACCTGAATTAAGACGACCTTACCTGGTAGCGTCATGTGATTACCAAAAAAAGTAATACAAGAGACACCGGTTTGCTATGGTAAAGTCAGACACGTTTATTTTCAGGGCTGAAATAGACCAACCTGAAATAATTAAAAAAAAGTAGAGGGCTCACAGATGGAGAAGAAACTAAGAAGCAAAATGAAGTCTTGCTTGAAGGACTTTCCATAAAAGACTTCCACATCAATGTAGCTCAAAAGTGCTCTTTGTTCCATGATTTCTAAGCACTTCCTGGCACGGCCAGTGATCTTCTACACCGTGTCTATGAGAAGACATATCAGTGTCCTCATTTTACACACAAACATTAAATCTATTCTTTGTCCACCAGGTACACGAACGCAGTGTGCAGTCTGACTTCCTGCTCACCATCCTGAAGGACGTGGTGATGCGGAGGTCGGACCTGCGGCTCATTTTGATGAGCGCCACGGTGGACTGCACCAAGTTCTCCAACTACTTCAGCAACTGCCCTGTGGTCTCCATCCCTGGGAGGACCTTCCCTGTGGAGGTCAGTGTTCACTTAAGCTCTCTCGCTCTCGCTCTCTCTCTCTCGTGTTCTTGATAGATGGATGGATACTTGATAGATGGATGGATACTTTATTAATCCCAGAGGGGAAATCATGGAACTACAGCGGCTCCGATTGACTTTCTTGTTGTTTCCAATGGGGAGTAAGTGTGTTGTGTCTCTGCTGTCAGGTGTACCACCTAGAGGACATAGTGGAGCAGACGGGGTACGTGCTGGAGAAGGACTCTGAGTACAGCCAGAGGATTCTGGAGGATGAAGAGGAGGTCAACATTTCCATCACCCAGAAAGGAGGCAAAATGTTGCAGCACCAGGTGAAACGAGATCTTCCTCCTCCTTAGGTCCAGAATAAATGTAATGATTTCTCTGGTTAAACAAATCTCAAACTATTATGACAAATAATTTTGATGCTTTCTTGTTATTTTAGGATTAAGTGTTATGTATATGCATGCACATGCTGTGCACATTTTTAATGCACGTTTTATGATTTTATTTATTTGCACACCTCAAATTTTTTGCCTTAATGTGCATTTGTGTTTCTATATTTTTATTTATTTTATTTTTTATATCTTTCTACATCTTGAGCAGAGCAATTGTAACAGAAATAATTTCCCTCAGGATCGGTAAAGTAATCTGAATGTGTTCTTCATTGGAAGATGACAACAACCGTCTCCAGTATGTCTCCCATAGGTTCCCTTATTGACATGATGGCTCTAATCCTGTGTTCACCCAGGAGTTCCTGGTGAAGGACTCCAACGCGGGCTGGGATCTGGGCCCAGACCTGGACCACTTCAGCAGCAGGACGCGCCACGTCCTGCAGTACATGAACCCCAACAAGATCAACGTGGAGCTCCTGCTAGACATCATAGACTACCTGGGTAAGCACCGGGTTCACACGGTCGTAGTTTGCAGATGATTGTGGTCTTTATTGATCTTAGTCTCCCTGAGGAGGATCCTTCAGTCCTGCAGAGAGGATCCTGACAGGAAGCATCACTGCCTGGTTTGGCAACAGCTCCGCGCAGGATAGGAGGAACAACCCTCCCCTCCCTGCAGGACTTATAGGTGTAGAACCAGAGCCTGTAGGATCATGAAGGATCCTTACCACCCCAACAACGGACTGTTTCAGCTGCTGCGGTCAGGCAAGCGCCTCCGCACTCCGCGTCATGCAGCAAAAACAGAGGGACTGAGACGGCCATCAGGACTGACGTGAACACTGATCTCATTAGGGCCCCCGCCCCCCACCTAGTTCCACACACTGCCCCTCTTATGCACGCACACACACATACACACAGATATACATATAGTGGCCGTACATATTTATGTATTTTTTCACATATTTTCATTTATTTCCACACCGATTGCAAATAGTGTTGCCTCTTTTTACTGTAAATATCGTTGCTTCTTTTTTATTGTAAAACTGTTACTGTTGTTGTGTTTGTACAATCCCTGCCTTAGCATTGCCACTTTCATTTCACTGTACATCCTGTATGTGTATGTGACAAAGTTCTTGAATCTTGAGTCTAGTGTAGGCTGATGAGCCTCCTCCTCATTAGGCCTGGTCTCATTAATAAGTCAGGCAGGGTTAGTTATCGATTTACTCATTGTCAAATGTTTAGTCTATCCACCTCGGATCACATCTTATTCCTGTATGTATTATTGTATATTTGAAATGTGCTAATTTTCATACATTATCTTGTGTCTTCCACAGACAAGTCTCCTCAGTTCTCCTCGATGGACGGAGCGATTCTTGTGTTCCTACCAGGTCTCGCTCACATCCAGCAGCTGTACGACCTGCTGTCCACCGACAAGAGATTCAGGTCCAAGGATCGGTAAATACACTTTTTAATATTATCATCTCTCTAAAACGTCCCGTAAGACACTTCCACCACATAGAGGAACTTGATAAATGAAGAAGAACAATGTATTACACAATTTGTGAGGTTAGGCACATTGTTGACTTCCTCCCTTGTTTTAGGTATCGTCTGGTGGCACTTCACTCCACACTCTCCTCTAAAGACCAAGCTTCTGCCTTCACAGTGCCCCCTGCAGGCATCAGGAAGGTAATACCATTTGTGTCATCAATTGTACAGTTAAAATGTATCTTTATTTTTTGGGGAGGTTATACAGTCTGATGCGAAATACAGGAATCAAGAGCAAAAACAACATTTCTTTGTTACACACCCCTGTCTTATCCATCTTTGAACTCCCAACTCCTTATTCCCTGTTCATTTTGACTCATTTGTTCTGATGTTCATTTGAGAACACCAGAACAGGAAGGAGCACAAACCTGTACCCTAAACCTCATGTGCATTTGGATTATTGTAGCAAATGATCATGACCTGCTTTGTCTCCTTTTCTTAGATTGTGTTGTCTACTAACATCGCCGAGACAGGTGTGACTATTCCTGATGTGGTGTTTGTCATCGACAGTGGAAAGACCAAAGAAAACAAGTGAGAGGAAATGAGCCAGAAAAAATATCTGTTAAGATTAATTCATAAAATGTATACATTCATCTTAATAAATGTCACCATCCATTCCACATCCATTTATGAAATGAATAAATTAAGCTGAATGAATTCGTAAAGATTGACATAACATTATCTGCCTTCGTATCATTTTTCATCAAATGTCTGCCATGTCAAATTGTGTGTTCACTGTTGCATAGTAGTCGGTAATCAGCCAGCCAATCATCATATTCCATGTAAATGTCTTCCTCCTTTGTGTGTGTGATTCAGGTACCATGAAAGCAGTCAGATGAGTTCCCTGGTGGAGACGTTTGTTTCAAAGGCCAGCGCGCTCCAGCGGCAGGGGAGGGCGGGGCGAGTCAGAAACGGCTTCTGTTTCAGACTCTACCCAAAGTTCAGGTATGACGCTATACGGGGATGAGATAAGAAAACTACAAAAGCTTGGGAGTATTTAGCAGGAAGGAAGAGATTAACGTTCATGTTCTCAATGTCCCCTGACTGCAGGTTTGATGCCTTCATGGATTACTCAATCCCAGAGATATTGAGGGTTCCTCTGGAAGAGCTCTGCCTCCATATTATGGTACACACACACACACACACACACACACACACACACACACACACACACACACACACACACACACACACACACACACACACACACACACACGGGATGTCAATCAAGCTCTGATCTGAGAAGCATTTGTCACACATTTGCGCTGAATAATAACTTGGAATTTATAAATAAATGTAATGTTTTGATTTTGATTGGAAAAGAAAGCTCCTATTATGCTTTGATTGTTCTCGGCCTCACTTATAAGTTATTAGTGACTGAATGTACATGAATGTAAAATGTCTTTACACTATACCACGTAATGTAAACAGACATCGATCTAACATTTTCACCCACAATCCCGTGCGGTTCCCTCCTGCAGAAGTGTGACTACGGTTCCCCGGAGGACTTCCTGAAGCGTGCGCTGGACGCCCCGCAGCCTCAGTCGGTCAGCAACGCCGTCAGCCTGCTGAGGAAGATCGGGGCGTGTCACGCCACCGACCATGCCCTCACGCCCCTGGGACACCACCTGGCCGGCCTGCCCGTCAACGTCAAGATCGGCAAGATGCTCATCTACGGCGCCATCCTCGGCTGCCTGGACCCCATAGTACGTCCCAAATTTAAACCTTTTTTGTATTTTGCACCTACAGAAACATACACGGTTTACCCGGTTTCCTAAGTTCTGGGGGGAAAAGGGGATGGTTGTGGCTTTTAAAAGGACCTGTTTAGATGTGGAGTAATAGTAACTTTTGGAAAATGTGTGGTTTAATATGTTTGTCCTGAGTTGTGTAGGATAATTCTGAAGCAGTTTCACTTCATGTCTTTGTTTGTGTGTGCGTGTGCATTGCAGGCCACCATTGTGGCAGCCATCACAGAGAAGTCTCCCTTCTCTACGCCAATGCACAGGAAGGACGAAGCCAACGTGGCCAAAGCTGCCCTGGCGTTTGGGAACTCTGATCACCTGACCATATACAATGCTTACCAGGGGTATGGACCGTTGTAGCCGTCAGTTCAGTTCAACTAGATACTGGACTTTTATTCATTGTAAATTGTAAATCGAAAATTGTTCTTTTCATGACTCGGCATGAACTGTGTAAAGTCTAGAGGAGCTACAGGATAGACTTAAATATAGGAATACACGTTTGAATATGATTTAATATAATAATATTATTATTATTATTATTATTGGATTTGGTAGCTGGAAGAACTCTCGGACAGAAGGAACGCGGACCGAAATGTCCTTCTGTCGGAACAACTTCCTGAACCGCACCGCCCTCATCACTATAGAGGTAACTCTCTTATATACACACACACATAAGCGCGCTCTCACTCTCTAGCTTTCTCATACATTATTAAGGATTATATACATAAACGGCTACAAAAACAAAATACTGTTCACAAGACAGTATAACAATAAAAAACATTAAATAAATATGGTTGTTTGAATGAGACCCCTAATTCTTTCAATCATACTGCATGCATGAATAGTCCTACGCTTCACTCCCCGTAACCGTGCACAAAATCTCTCATGAGTAGCAACCAAAATAGCGTTGCGAAGTCCAAGTGTTAAACAAAGGTGAAATAGGTGACAACCACGCTTAATATTCTCTCCCACGTCGTTTGACATCCCTCCCCGCTCTTTCTCCCCCAGGACGTGAAGCAGGACCTGATGAAGATGATGGAGCAGGCTGGGTTCTGGTCCCCACGCTCCTCCTCCTCCTCTAAAGGCCCAGAGGCCGGCCTGTCCAAGCACACCATCTCGGTGATGAAGGCGGTGCTCACGGCCGGTCTCTATGACAACGTGTCCCGCATCCTGTTCACCCCCACCGTGGACGTGCTGGACCGGGTGGCCTGCACGGCCGAGACCCCGCAGGGCAAAGCCCAGGTGCACCCCTCGTCCGTCAACCGCCACCTGCAGACCCACGGCTGGCTGCTCTACCAGGAGAAGGTGGGTGCGAGGCTCTTGGTGTGGGTGGTTGTGTGTGGTGTGGGTGGTTGTGTCACTGGAGTGTGGTTGGAGTTTTGCGTGTGGCTGCTCTACCAGGAGAGTGTGTGTGTGTGTGTGTGTGTGTGTGTGTGTGTGTGTGTGTGTGTGTGTGTGTGTGTGTGTGTGTGTGTGTGTGTGTGTGTGTGTGTGTGTGTGTGTGTGTGTGTGTGTGTGTGTGTGTGTGTGTGTGTGGTTTTGCGTTTGCATGCAAAGGGGAAACTGCACAGGAAAGGACTGGTTGTGGGCCATTTTAGCCTAGAAGGAAACAGAATGTTTCTTCCTGTTTTTAATATCGCTTTACTGGAGCCATAAAACCCTCTTATGCACCCACATGAATGACATTAGTGTTTGTGTAATGTCTGTTTGATTGACATGTTAACCTGACTATATGCTGTATGGATGTCTGTCCCCAGGTAAAGTACACTAAGATCTACCTGCGAGACACCACTCTGATCTCCCCCTTCCCCATGCTGCTGTTCGGAGGGGACATAGACGTCCAGCACAGGGAACGCCTCATCACCTTAGATGGGTGGATACTCTTTCAGGTCAGAGGTCATCGGGCGCTGCTTGGTGTAGTGTTGCCATAAGCATTTAGCATTGTAGCACGGCATTGCTTCAAACTGCATACTGTATGGTGAACTCAGCAAAATGGTTATTGTGTTTTAGGAAACAGGATGTTGAAAGTAAACAAAATATGAAATGTGTCAGTTTGAATATTTAAAAGTTGATATGAAAGAAACTCTATAACCAAATTGTGTTTTATTTTGTGAAGGGTAGATTTGATCAAATGTATGTTTATTAAATAAACACATAACGGTGTGTACTACAAATACACAATTATACTTAAAATCCAAAATTCAGGTGGGTGCTTTAGGTAATATATGCCGTATTTAGTCTAGGTTACATAACATTAACAAATAAGTAATTTAACTGGAAATGTTGTATCCACCTTGATCCGTTTTCAAATTGTCAACAGTTACTGCTACGATTTCACAATGATGTCAAACATCTTGGAAAAGTAAACCTTTAACCAAATGAAATGAAAAACAGAAGTATATACTTTATCATAGACAAACATCTACATTCATAATTTGCATGAAGTGAATCGGATTGTGGGAATTGTGGTCATATATGTTGTGTATGGCGTGCTCTGCCTTAACACAGCATTTACCAGACCTCAACCTTACTATAGTTTTAATATAAACACTCATTAATTTACGTTCATTTAATCTTGTCTGTCCAGGCTCCTGTGAGAATAGGTGTTATCTTCAAACACCTGAGGAAGCTGATGGACTCTCTGTTGGAGAAGAAACTAGCCAACCCCAAGATGAACTTGGAAGGTAAAACTCTTCATCTGACTGTTATGTTGGATAATCATTAGGATGTCGAACATCCCCACCATGGCTGGTGGTGTGACTAAATAAATGAACAGAGGTTTGACTTTGTCTCCTCAAATGAATACAGAATATAAAAAGAGATTGTGCTTTCAGAAAATAAAAAATACTCTCAATCTCTCAAGGAAGTGATGCTGCCATCACAGCGGTGGCAAGCGCTCCATATAAGCTGTGATCGCGGCACATGCCCAGGCGTTTTGAAAGAAGACAAGTTTTACTGAAATTCATTTTTTAAATAACTTTGAATTTACAAACATTATTTGTGTTCAAATATGACATTTGTTTTTTTCCCCATGCGATTATTTCATTTTCGACGACAATGACTATGGCCTGTTCCCACCTATTATTAAGATTCAATCATGAACGGACAGCTCTATGTACGTCAGTTCACACTTGGTATTAAAATATGGCTCCACACTCGTCTCTGAGATCATATCTCACTTCCCCTGCCCTATATGCAAATAAACACGTACATCACATACTCTGGAGACGGTCCCTCTCGGGCAAAACTCGGCGCGTTTAAAATGGTAATGAAACCGCAAATCAGCACGCCATGGTTTGACTGGGTACAGCCAAAAGTGCCAATGGAAAAACCCCATAAGTCATCTCCCGCTTTCGTGAGGGAGAGGGCTGGAGGGGCTCAAAGCGCTGAATGTGTGTTGCTTTTAAATAATGTGACACAGCACAACAATGCTCCCGAGTGTCTCAGCTAAGGTACACATTTCCTAGGATACTACTGTTTCATGCACCAGTACCCAACGCTGCGACCGTCACACCAACTCAATTTAATATAAAATATTTTATCCGGTTTGGCAGAAGGATGCGTTTTAAACACACAAGTAGGAAAAATCCAATGCACGCGCTACTTGTGAAGCAACGCAACGTACTGACATTGCACAAAATCTAGCCAAGCCTACTAGAAATGTAAATGTATTAAAGTTTCTTAGTGTTGTAGCAGAAGTTTGCCACAGCTTATCACAAGTCTGTAGTCCCTTTTACATAGCATGTTCAAGGCAGGAATGTTGCCTTTTTAACCCATTACGTGTTTGTACTTGCAAACATGTAATGGGGGGGGGGGTCTCTCCGTCTACGGCATCGAAGGTCCGTGCACCTTTCTACCTCAAACTGCTCGCTAACACTTAGTTTTCTGTTTATCAGGTGGGACATATTGGCATTCTTCAATGATTACATTTTCAGTTTGAGTTGCATTTAGGTTACTTGACTTTAATTATCTGATCCTAGTTGTTTTTTTACTAGTATTATTATTATTTACAAGTTTTGTATAGTAAACTTCAAAATATGTAACAAACGTAAATCATAGTGTCTTCCTATGTTATGTAAGGTTGATTTCATTGCTTGTTCCTTGTTCCTCTTTTTTTCTTTTGTCTTTAGACGAGAAGACCATCCAGTTGATTCTAGAGTTGATCAAGATGGAGAACAATGTGTGATATCAATCCATGAGCGTTATAGTACTTCTTAATGCCGTCGATGTATACTTCATGAACTCTACAACCTCGTGTTTGGATCACATTATTTAAAGTACAGCTCGGGTGCCAACATGAATTTGGATAGACATGTATGATGGAGGTGACGCTTGTCCATAAGGAATGTTCCTGACAAATTCCAGAAGACAAATAAACAAACATATGTCAAGATTAATTTCTTACAGTATGTAATGGAGTAAATATGTTTTTAGTCAAAAAAACGTTTTGCATTGACTTTAATTTCTACCTGCGCACTTATTTTTACTGCAATGCATGGTTTCAGTACTGTCGTTTCTCTAAAGACGTATTTTTCCTGTGCTCTGGGAGTTGCAAAATGGCTTTAAAGCTTTTAGTAACTGAGGGAAAAGTTGGTAAAACCTTGCTCAATGCATTTCAAAACAATTGAAGTTTTTGATTGACATGAAACCATTTTTTAAATTTGTTTAGGAAGTCTCTTATTTTATAGTACTTTCGGCACAGCATAGTAACACAAGGAAAGAAATTATGCCATTCTCCCTTAAAAGCAATAATAATGATGAAATGTAAAACTTGATAGTCCCAATACATGTCTGCCACTTTCTTGCAAAAAGTGTTACCTCCTGGTGAGAGTGGATGTCATGCCATGTAATAATGAGTAAGTTACTGTGTGTTTCACAGAATCTATTGCCCGTTTTACTACATACAAGAACCAAACCCTGGCTGTTAATGTCTGTGTTAAAAATAATAATACATTCTCTGTTTGTAATGTGTCTGACTGCAGTTCTCAAAAAGGATTGCTGTGCCTATAATGTAATATTCCCTTATATAATTGAACAGTTTTACTCTAGACCATACTAACGGTTAAAAATACATAAACATGCTTGTTTAAATGACTAGAACTAAATTGTGGGTGGGTGTGCGTATGTGTGTTGGTGTGCGTATGCATGGGTCACAAACTAAAAGTATTCTTGCCCCAACATCATATCCTACTGCTGTCAAGTGTTGATCAATATTTGTACATAAGGAAAGGAAATAAAAAAAGGGTAACAAAAGGGACTCGTCATATCTCATTGTTTAAGTTAAATATTGCAAAATGTACAGATTTGCAAGAATATAGTTGATACAAAATGTGAAAGCATACTTGTAGAGTATGGGTAAAAACGATAATTAAAGACTAATCTATTGACATGTATCATTGCAGACAGAGATGCAGTTAGAAGTACATTCATGTAGATCATATGCATGTCAATCGATCTTTCAAAATAATCAACAAAAATCAGTGTATTTCTCAGTAATCCGTATACATTACATTTAAATAACATTCAACAAACTTTGTATATATTATATATACTCAGTATAGATATACTCAGTTAAGACCTATAATAATGTATTTTAGCTACGTCGTTGCTTTGCTTATTTTAGCAGCTTGGCACACAACACAACCTAAAAGGCACAGTAGGGTTTTCATTTTTAAAAAAAACGTATAGACTCATACAAAAATAACCCCTCTCAATCATCACTTATGACCCACTCGAAGTCTGGCGGTGTCTGTATTTTTACAGACTCTTATCGTGATATTTATTGATATTGTGTAAAATTCACAATAATTATCCTGATGATACATTTTTCCATATCGCCCAGCCCTAGCGTCAACCATTAGCCCCCCGCCAGTAGTGTGCAGGCCAGGGTGTGAGGCGGGACTCTATTAAAAACATAGTGCCCAGTCCCAGATGATGGCAGATCGTAAGCACGCATCAAAGACGAAGGTAAGACAATGGTGGACACAGCGCTGAAAAAACACAAGCGGACAAAGCCAAGCCAAAGCTGGTTCGAGTGTCGATCTGGGGTTGCGTTCCCCCACTGGTGGGTGCGTCTGGTGCCGTCCAGCCGGGGAGGAGGGGGCCAACTTTGAATGTTGTGTTTACAAACCGCAACTGACAAATCATTGTGCCTTTAACAAAAGCATTTTTCTAGAAATGGACAAAACTGTATCCCGGTTCATTCAATGTTGAGTAGATGACATCGTCTGCAATCCAAACAATGGCGAATAATAATTCTAAACTATTGTTGAAATGTTATGCAATAAAAACTTGCCTTTATCTGCCATTATGAAATAACAGATTGAAATTAAAAGAAGTGGAAGCTTTATCATTAAAGGGCCCCTATTTACCACGGGGTGTGATGTTACAAGCCATTTAAAAATAGTGACATCACAAGTGGGAGAGTCCAGATGTATGATAGATAGATCAGCCTATAGTTGGTACAGTCCAATAGGTACGCTGATTACATCAGTCAACATCACACCTGATGGTAAAATAGGGGCCCTTTAATACAAAAGCAGATATTTTTTTAATGTGTCAGAGATCTATAGAAGTATCTAAGTGTATAAAATACAAACCTGTTCCCGGATCAGGTAATTTGTTCCTCCTGGAACTCAGAAAACAAAGAAATAAGTTCAGTGAATAATTAAAGAGTATATATATATATATATATATATATATATATATATATATATATATATATATATATATATATATATATATATATAAAACAGCGTTTAAGGACTGGTAAGTGAATGGATACAGATCCATTGTGCTCTTTCTCACCTGCTGATTGGAAGAGGTGATTTTGAAGGCTGGGCGGAGTTGGACAGTCTGTCACTATTGTAGAAGTTCTCGTACAAAACAGGCGCTGGACAAAAGTTCAAGACATGAAACATGCAAAACGTGAATCAGTTTATTCATGCACTAATGTTGTGTACTTTTCAGTGTTGTAATGTAACGAAGTACAAATACTTCGTTACTGTACTTAAGTAGAATTTTCACGTATCTGTACTTTACTTCGTTATTTATATTTCTGACAACTTTTACTTTTACTCCACTACATTTCCTCACTAAAATGTGTACTTTTACTCCGATACATTTCCCATAACCATCTTCGTTACTCGTTACTACAAAATAAAAATCGAGTTGGTGACCTACTTCCTGTTTATCAACCTCCAAGCGCGAAGAAAAAAAAAAACACCGCGTGCGACGAAGAAGAAGATCTGCTTTGGCCAATCACGGAAGCACCTGCAGCTGCGGCAGGTTCTGCTAATTCTCCGGTCACAAATGACGAGATCAACAGTGGCGACATCAACCGGTATTTTAACCCAAACTGGAAGTGGCTGTTGTTTACTGTTGCCATGGCGACATGTCTTTTCCCAGACGAAGTGGTTTTTGTGCGTGTGTGTGTCTAAACGCCACGGCTACACCGGCATGCTGCCAATACTCTAGGGTGGCCATTCGTCCGGCTTTAGGCCGGACTGTCCGGTTTTTCAAAGCCCTGTCCGGCGTCCGGACGCGTATTTGTCCTCCTTTTTGAGACAACCCTGCCGGTCATAGGTCCGCCCGCGGGTCATAGGGTCCGTGGTGTGTTACTATGGAGTCAGAATAGTGTCATAATTCAAACCTGAAAAAAAAGGTTTCAAAGGCTTGTAAGTCTGTGTTTGAAAACTCAACACCTTGTAAAAAAGGTTTTGCACCACTGAAAAAAGAGATTATAGCCTGAAAAAAAAAGTCAAACATCTGCAAACATGATTTTGTGTTCTATTTTATCTTCTTCATCATTTTCACCAACACATTTTCAAAGCTAAAATGTTTTCACAAACACATTTTCAAAGTTTAAAAATGTTCACCAGCGCATTTGCAGAGTTTCAAATCTGACACTGTTCTAACAGTGTATTACTTTGTTTCCCGGTTTTGAAACCTTGTAAATGGGATTCTGCAAACAGCTGTTCAAACATTGAGAAATACGTTTTGAAAGGTTGAATATTTATTTTTAAAAACTTGTAAAGGTGTAAATTTACACCATTGCAATGTATTTTTTCAGAACTTAATTTTCAGCACTGACTTTTCAGAGATTTGACCACACGGGCGCAAGCTTGCGAGTCACGTGATTATTGACACTGTTCTGACGCCGTTCGTTTTGAAACTCCTTTAGCGTCAAAGGTCTGAAAACGTGGTTCTGAAAAAAAGGGGAAAAAAACCTTCCTGGGGGCGGGACCATCTTGCTCTAAACCTATTGGTTGCTCTCTGCTGAGGCACAGTCCAATCACATGCGCCGTTGACCGGGCTGTGCGGGATTGACAGTGCTCTGCCGATGACAAGAATAACAAGCGACTTGCGTGGTTGATTTTGTTGTCTATTTTCTGGAACCATGGCTGGTAGACAGGCGAGCAATTGTATTCTATATTGTTTGCGTTCTAACCGCCCGCGAGCCTCCTGCGGCTCGCCAAGCTGTCATTTGCAACACGTTCTCATCCCAACTCGTAATATACCGACGGTTTGTCACGCCCCTAGACGTGATACTGGCGCAAAAGGTTCCCTCCCGCGTCTGTGTGAAACGATCTGTGTGAAACAATCTCATAAACCCGTTCGCGGTGGTAAGAGACGAGCAGAGTCTACAGCGTCCGCTCGCAGAGCAGAGTCTACAGCGTCCGCAGTCTACTGTGAAACAATTCACTCCATAGGGTTATGGTTATGGTTAGGGTTATGGTTAGCGTAATCTATCACCGTGACCGGGTTATTATTGGAGTGAATGGACGCTGTAGACTAATTTGTGGCTCGCATGGCATAAATAATAGTCATACTTTGCGGTCACGTGACTACCATGGATACCTGGAGGGCAACAAACGCTGGCAAAATGGCGACGAACAACGGCCAACCAGGGGAATTGCAGCCTTGCCGATTTCCGATACTTAAATAAATCAACTATTTAGACCATTTGTCACAAAATGTTAAAATTAGATATGAAGAGAAGATAAACATACTCGGAACTTGTGATCCATACACAGCACCCGCTGATGTAGGTTATTCATTGCTTTGAAGCTGGCAAAGACTCTACCAGATCGTGAAACGGGGGTTCACCACCCGTTCGCGGTGGTAAGAGACCAGCAGAGTCTACAGAGTCCATTCACTCCAATAATAACCCGGTCACGGTGATAGATTACGCTAACCATAACCCTAACCATAACCCTAACCCTCTAACCATAACCCTAACCATAACCATAACCCTATGGAGTGAATTGTTTCACAGTAGACTGCGGACGCTGTAGACTCTGCTCTGCGAGCGGACGCTGTAGACTCTGCTCGTCTCTTACCACCGCGAACGGGTTTATGAGATTGTTTCACACAGATCGTTTCACACAGACGCGGGAGTGTACATTTTGCGTCAGTATCACGTCTAGGGGCGTGACAAACCGTCGGTATATTACGAGTTGGGATGAGAACGTGTTGCAAATTACAGCTTGGCGAGCCGCAGGAGGCTCGCGGGTGGTTAGAACGCAAACAATACAGAATACAATTGCTCGCCTGTCTACCAGCCATGGTTCCAGAAAATAGACAACAAAATCAACCACGCAAGTCGCTTGTTATTCTTGTCATCGGCAGAGCACTGTCAATCCCGCACAGCCCGGTCAACGGCGCATGTGATTGGACTGTGCCTCAGCAGAGAGCAACCAATAGGTTTAGAGCAAGATGGTCCCGCCCCCAGGAAGGTTTTTTTTCCTTTTTTTCAGAACCACGTTTTCAGAGCTTTGAGCTAAAGGAGTTTCAAAACGAACGGCGTCAGAACAGTGTCAATAATCACGTGACTCGCAAGCTTGCGCCCGTGTGGTCAAATCTCTGAAAAGTCAGTGCTGAAAATTAAGTTCTGAAAAAATACATTGCAATGGTGTAAATTTTACGGAAGAGTATTAGGGCCACATGAAGACAAAATATTTTTGTAAATTTCTGAGAAAAAAAGTCGAAATTTTCGAGAAAAAAGTCGAAATTTTCGAGAAAAATATTTTTTAAGTTTCTGAGAAAAAAGTCGAAATTTTCGAGAAAAAAAGTCAAAATTTTCGAGAAAAAAGTCGAAATTTTCGAGAAAAAAGTCGAAATTTTCGAGAAAAAAGTCGAAATTTTAGAGAAAAATAGTCACACTGCCAGGAACGGCGGAAGTGGGCTAGTCTTTCACAACAGAGCTGGTTCGTGTTTGATTTGCTGCTGAAATGGATGACTTAATTCAGTGTTATTTCAGGATTGGGTTTAATAACAAGGAGATCCTTGGTGTCTTGGCGCAGAATCACAATATTGTTATTTCTGTCGCACACAGGCGGCCTACACTCTGACGACAGCACCCTCCCACCCCCCGACAGTCACACACTCACCCCAGCAAAGCACACCCATAGGCGGCTTACACTTAGCCCAGCAGAGCACACACACAGGCGGCCTACAGTCTGAGGACAGCACCCTCCCACCCCCCCAGACACTCACACCATTACCCCAGCAAAGCACACACACAGGCGGCCTACACTCTGACGACAGCAGCCCCCCGACAGTCACACCATTACCCCAGCAAAGCACACACACAGGCGGCCTACACTCTGACGACAGCACCCCTCCCACCCCATTCGGAAGGCTCTGTTGTGAGTGAGGGGGACTCGTAGCGCTAGACCACTTCCGCCGTTCCTGGCAGATTTGTGACTTTTTTCTCGAAACCTTTGACTTTTTTCTCGAAAATTTCGACTTTTTTCTCGAAAATTTCGACTTTTTTTCTCGAAAATTTCGACTTTTTTTCTCGAAAATTTCGACTTTTTTTCTCGAAAATTTCGACTTTTTTCTCAGAAACTTAAAAAATATTTTGTCTTCATGTGGCCCTAATACTCTTCCGTAAAATTTACACCTTTACAAGTTTTTAAAAATAAATATTCAACCTTTCAAAACGTATTTCTCAATGTTTGAACAGCTGTTTGCAGAATCCCATTTACAAGGTTTCAAAACCGGGAAACAAAGTAATACACTGTTAGAACAGTGTCAGATTTGAAACTCTGCAAATGCGCTGGTGAACATTTTTAAACTTTGAAAATGTGTTTGTGAAAACATTTTAGCTTTGAAAATGTGTTGGTGAAAATGATGAAGAAGATAAAATAGAACACAAAATCATGTTTGCAGATGTTTGACTTTTTTTTTCAGGCTATAATCTCTTTTTTCAGTGGTGCAAAACCTTTTTTACAAGGTGTTGAGTTTTCAAACACAGACTTTGAAACCTTTTTGAAAAGCCTTTGAAACCTTTTTTTTCAGGTTTGAATTATGACACTATTCTGACTCCATATGTTACGATCGCGCGCGCGCGCACCCCCCGTCGGCCGTAGGTCCGCGGTGTGTTACTATTGCGCGCACCCCCCCCCCCCCCCCCCCCCCCCCCCCGGGCTGAGGTTTCCTCCTTTTCAGCAACTCATAAATGGTCGCCCTACTCTGATAGGACGTCACAGTGTGATTAAGGTGTTTCCATGTCTACAGTAATGCCAGTAAGACTGGAATACTCCACATGTCTTCATTCAGTATTGATTACTCCCACTATGGGAATGCTGTTTACATGGCAGTGTGTTAATCTGAGTATTACATCAGTACAACATCAGTCCAGTGTTGTCTTATGTGTACGACTTATATTTATTGTTATTTATTTAATTTTAATGTTGAACAAGTTGAAGCCTCTCCCCTGTACTACTTTTGAACGTTGTCTGTTTGGCTTAAATAGCTTCTTTTTTTTCCCTCCTTTTTTTTTAATAGCGTTGTTTAAGCTGTGATGTCATCATATGATGCCATCGGATGATGTAATCTTGTTAGCTGTGTGTCTCGCTCTACCTGGTGGTTTATCTCCGGTCCGTCTGAGATGTATAAAATATTCAATGTCTTCTTTGATGTCACAGAGCTCCAAGGACTTCCTCACCTCCTCGTACAGCTGCACACACACACACACACACACGCACGCACACACACGCACGCACGCACGCACGCACATGCACACATTGGATCCAACAGAATATTGTATGTAGTATAAATAAGACCTGACAGATTTAACGCATGGGTGGTAGTGGAGGTAGGGGTCATTGGGTTAGAGTGGGCCCTTGAGGTGAGGGATTGGATGGTAGTCTGTGTGCTGGGCCCTGTGGGTGAGGCTGGGGTGGGAGTCTGTGTGCTGGGCCCTGTGGGTGAGGCTGTGGTGG
The DNA here is from genome assembly GCA_030340625.1 of Merluccius polli. Lineage (NCBI taxonomy): Eukaryota > Metazoa > Chordata > Actinopteri > Gadiformes > Merlucciidae > Merluccius > Merluccius polli. Next base: position 66,346 of record JAOPHQ010002935.1, read on the forward strand.
TAGTCTGTGTGCTGGTCTCTCCAGGTGGGTGTGGGTGAGGCTGGGGCGGCAGTGCGGTGCCGTGAGGGTGGGGTGGGAGCCCCTACCTCGTCGCTGGTGACACACTGCTGAGACAGCTGGTTGACGTGGGTCCAGACGGTGTTGCGTAAAGTGTTGATCCTCTCCTTGGCCTGGGTCTCAAACACCTGCAGGGAACAACAGGTACAGCTACACATTCAGGCATGTCACAGTTACAACTATGACACGTCATATTTGCAATTAGGTTTGTGAAATTTACACGGATATACTGTAAGTCTCTTTCCATCTTGCGTTAGCGGAGAAATACTTTACTCTGCATGTATACATTTGTGGGGGTTCGGATTAGATTGGATACAGTCAGATTAGGATTTAATCTCACCTCACAGGCACTGACATGTTCTTTCAGCCAGTCGTCTGTAATCTTCGCCAGCGCCGTCACATTTTGCAAATATACCCTGTCTGCCAAAAATAAGGAAACACGCCCAGTGACAGACAGAAAGATAACACATTCAAGTGACTGGTAAAATACTGTAGGCCGCCAACCGCAGGTGACACACTTGGGACTGTGATTGTCATGAGGAGCTCTTAAAAAAGTAAAGCGTCAACCACATGGCTGCTAGTTGTCTACCGACATTGAATGTGTGAAATGTGAGAAACAAGAATGCGAGAACAAGTTGTGCGTAAAAAACTGATGAGATGAGATGTCGATTTGCGTCACTGGCACACTGACATGATGCACGCTGCTGACAACTCACCCGCTTCGTCTGCGTTTTGTTTGGCCTGCAGGGCCTTGGTGTGCAGCTGAACGTAGGTGAGAGAGAGGACATTCAATCAGATTATAGGCTTGAAGGTAACACCGCACTTAGCATCTCCCCTTAGGCTTGCCTAACCCCGGGGGTTTACGGTTACCTTCTCGATGTTTTTTGTGTTGGCGGCGTTTCGGTTTACGTTCTGGTCGGCCTCTTCTTTGTCTCGACACTTCTGCTCGTAGGTCTTTTTTGACTGGGAATAGGAGCAGAGTTTGCGTCAACGTCTGGTGTTACTTCGTCGTTTAACTTTTTTTTTTTTTATTGAAAACTGGATTGTGTACAGTACAGTGTGAACAGATACTGTGGTGCAGAAACATTGCTGGTGGACGCGGTCGTGTGGCGTATGACTTGACCTTTGTGAGCAAACGGCCTAAGTGTTCGAGATTAGAAGTCAGACGCAGTGAGAAGTAGGCCTAAGTGTACTTCTCACTGCGTCTCTGTCTGCCATAATCAGCCACGCATGTTACTAAAATCAAACTGTAGTTCAGTCGCTGAGAACATGAGACAAAACAGAACATGAAAACAGAAAGAAGATTTGAAACCCTAAACTCAGGGGGTTTATGTACATGAACTCATGTCCGAGTAGGACTGCTGATCTCATTTCTGATCTCATTTCTTAGCGATGGCGGTACCATTTAAACAGGTCCTATGTTATGTACTTAGTGTTTGATTATGGATGGTGTGGTGACATCGGGGTGGGAATAGTGCATGGCGGTGTTTTATTTTTTTGCTTGAGCCCCTGCCCCCCCCCCCAAATGTCTGTGCATGGCGCTGGCAATAATACATATGAATAGAGAAGTATTTTTTAATTATCTCTTTACTTGTACTGTGCAAGTATGCTTTCAATAAGTTCCTATTTGATAGGTGATACTAGTGGCAGTTAGTAATGCCCTTCTATTGTTGAAAAAAACTTCCCCCTTTAAAGAGGAAGGACAGGGGTGAAATAAAAAACGTCTTATTCGATGTTTTCCCATCACAACTGAAACACACCGACGGACAGTAACTAACATTATTCATTAGTACAGTGCTCAATTGTGGTCGTTCTGCATCGCCAGGCACAGACGTGATCCATCTTTAATTGTGATGTCACCTGGCGTGTGTCGTTTGACACACATGCAGAAGGATGCAAATCAAATTCAGATGTCCCTTCTTTGAATAGATTATTGATGGTCGTGTAGATAGGCCTACTGGACCGCTGGTATACTAGAATAGAGGCAGAACCGTAAGGTATAAGTATATTAACAATGTACTATAAACGTAAGGGTCGTTATTCTTACCTCTAATGTCCTCTTGAATTGCGCAACCTTCTGTTTGTGGAGAGAATCCATCTGGTAATCTATCTGCAATGAAAGGTGTTGTGCTTCGTCACGTGACATGACTTCATTTGATTGTGCTTCACAATCAAAGGGGCTGTGCGCTTAAAATAGCCTATAGTCCTATTCATATAGGACTCCTATAGAGTCCTACACGAAGCGAATGGGACAAATACAACCCCGCTACATTCACGCTCCAGCTAAGATCATCTATTATATCTATTATAATCATCTATAATCTAATCTATGAACCAATCCTCATTCTGTGTGTTTTGGGCTTTAATGGCTGAAACATGACCCCCCGCCAGGATGAATTGTCCCCTGTGGTTCCCAACGCCGGCTCACCTTCTTCCTCACGTCTTTTTGTCTTTCTCTGAATTCTTCTTGTTTTTTGGCCTCGTCTCTCATCATCTGCGCCAGCTGTAGATGGGTCTGGCCCACGTGTTCGATCTCTGCGCGGCAGGACAGGGTTAACGGTGTCACCTCAGGGAAAGATGGCTATTCGTAAACAAGTATGTTTGATCTGAAGGCATCTTACGTAATTTGAACATGTCCAGGGATCTCTTCAATGTGCTAGAAGAAAACACGGTAAAGCAAATGAATGGTGCAAATCACATCAGTTCATGTTACACAAACACAAGCGTGACAAACTGACAAGCTAGAAGTCAGACACACACAATCCCAAATGCTACTCATTGAAAAACATTGCAGTTTTAAATCATCTTAGGATTGTCTTTCGTTTACAGCTTAATAAATGTGTGGTAATGTAGAATAACATTGTCTACATGTGGTCTGTAACAGAAACGCCATTTCTTCATCTTCCCTTCCCCTTTTAATGACAACCTAACGACTCCAGTGACTTGCTGTTAATCACAAAGTCATGTTAAACATGTGACCAGTGGGGATAAGGAAATACATTTTATTCAACCGTATGTGAATCAACTTTCTGTGTGCGTATGTGTGCGTGCGTGTGCGTGTGTGTGCGTGCGTGTGTGTATGTGTGTGTGTGTGTGTGTGTGTGTGTGTATGTGTGTGTGTGCGTGTGTGTGTGTGTGTGTGTGTGTGTGTGTGTGTGTGTGTGTGTGTGTGAACCTTACTTCATTTCATTGTGCCCAAACACCTTCCTGGACAGACCTAGAAGATCTTTAGCATACTTATCTTCAATGGATGCCCTGAAAGGCAACCACAGCCATAAACCAAGTGCAGAACCGCCTGTAGTCTGAAGCGCAGGTCTATGACCCGGGACAGCCCTACAAACTATGAATCACCCAGAGTCTATATAGATCAGACCGTATTGTTTGGGACAAGCACATATTATATTGCATGAACTCAATAAAAAATAATGACACCGGCATCGCATTACAAAAAGAAAAATACCCTGGTGGTGGTGGTGCTGACCTGAAATGAAAATACTGTGTGTGGAGTGGAAATGGTTGCAAACAGTTGTACCTATTGTATCAGTATACCACCACCGTGCCGTGCAGGGTTTCTAACCAGCAACCATCTCCTTTAAATAAAAAAATGAAAACAAATCTCTAGTTCCGTCTATGGTTCCCCTTCTGTAGCCTACTTCTCTTGATCTCAATGCAGATAAAACAAAATACCAATTCACACGCAAACTTCCTGACCGCTCGATGAATGCCAGCGCCATGAAAAGATTTACTCTGGAACATTTTCCTTAGTAAACAGATGCAACGCGCAGACATTGAAGAAGGAGACATGTATGCAAATGTATAACTGGCATGATAAACAATCTGCTGTAATGAATGGACCTTTTGACACGCGTCTTCCTCTTGTGTGTGTGTGCGTGTGTGTGTGTGTGTGTGTGTGTGTGTGTGTGTGTGTGTGTGTGTGTGTGTGTGTGTGTGTGTGCGTGTGTGTGTGTGTGTGTATGCGTGTGTGCTTGCGTGCGAGAGACACTCTAAAAGAGAGACAGAGACATGAGAGTTAAGAAATAGAGACGTACAAGTACATGTACCATTAATAATAGGCCTACATGTGTGACAGCAAACGCTGAGTAAGATGCTAAGCAAAACCGAGGCTGTGCTCCATCGCCAGCATGTATCCTTCATGAGGTGATATGGGTCATCTCAGGTCACCCACCTCGCCCTCATGAAGTCCTCCACCTCCTTGCAGGTGCGCCGGCCGTCATTCAGATGATGTGTGATGACGTCATACCCTGCTGTGCTCGTGAGGTCCGAGTTCTAGAAATTTGATTGCCATTCACAATCTTAACTATATATATACTGTATATGTGTCCCGATTATTAGTATTATTATTTATATTTGTATTTATATTTTATATTCATATTTATGTTTATATTTGGTAACACTTTAGATTAGGGACCACATATTCACCATAGTTGCTTATAAGCATGCATATTGGCTCTTAATTAGTCATTATAAAGCACTTATTAATGCATTACTCTGCATGACCATATTCTACAACTACTCGGCCATTAACTTTAATATTAGAGTTGTTCCTTAATAACCTCCTAATTACTGCTTATTGATAGTAAGTAAGGAAGTTGTTGTACATAAATTACGATCTTAGCAACTAATGGTGAATATGTGGCCCCTAATCTAAAGTGTTACCTTATATGTATTTATATTCATTTATTTATTTTATTGTTACATTTAGGTGAACTGTTGATATACTATTGTAATTCATAAAGTGAACTTAATTAAAGTCATAATCACATGCTGTCGTTATAATATGACCCTCACCTGGAGTAATCAGAAACACAGACACCACAAGTGTTAGTGGCCTCAGCCCACAGGTAGCGCGCAAACCAGTCAATATGAGGTAAATTGCTATTTTGAAGACAAAATCCCTGTAATTTGATTCTGCTGAGGGTGTTAACCTGAAATTGTCCATGTCTCCAAGACTTAAATCAACCGTCGTTGTCTGGTGCTATCTCAGACATGAATCTTTTCAATGAATATGCCAAATTATTGAAGCTTGCCATCTTGCCTGGCCTTTACCTCTATAATACAAAATGCAAATGCAAATGGAAACAATATTTACTTTGTTACTTTTCAGCAACATTTCAGCAACATACTTTGTTACTTTTCAGCAACATTTTTGTGTTGGCCAATTACTTGTATTAGCCTATATGTTATAGGTCTACTATATGGAAAGCATCCGAGGCCTAGTAGGCCAGCCTAGTAGGCCTAGTAGGCCTAGTGGGCCTAGGATGTAGGCCAACTAGGTCTACTTGTAAAACATAAATAGATGAAACATACCCAGAAGTTGTCCTTAAAGTGCGTGTACGCCATGCTGCTCTCCTGTGCGCACTGAGCCGTCAGCTGGCACACCCTGCCTTATACATCCTACCCTGGGCCTGGGGAGGCAGGCTGCTGGATCTGTGGTTGGGGTTTTTAGGGGTAATTTGCTGCCCTCTGCTGGTTTTGATGAGGCTTATTTGTTTTTGTACACTACTGTAATAATATCCAATAATAAGCACACATTAAAATTCACTCTGCACAAAACCATACAGATGGGTCATTGTGTTGGATGACGTATGGAGGACTGTTGACAAGATCAAGACCACAAGATAATTGCTTTCAGATACCAGAACCATAAGTAGGCTAATAACAAGTGTAACTAAAAACATCCTCAATAGCAGATTAGTGATACATGTTGAACTTGGAAAGCGATAAGATGATTGTATAACCCAGATATGAGAAGGAAAGCCTGTTGTTGATCATGTGATGTGTTCTTTGCCATCTGATTTTAAAATATGGTTTCAAAAAGATAAAGGAAAAAGAACTGGGCTCGTTCCAGTTGGCTCAGCTTCATGCAGGGGAATTGGATGGCTGGTCTGGTCTTTGAAGCCTTGAAGTTAATTTATTTTTTATTTTATGTTTTAATATAAATTAATTAAATATCATTCAATTATAGAGTGTAAAGTTGTGGTTTAAAAGAAATGTTTCACTTAATAGTTATAGCTTCATTGAGTGGTTCCAAAACATTGTTTTAAGCCAGATTATACAATAGGCCTATATAATACTACACTCACATAATACAACATGCTTGTAAAATGATTTATCCATTCTACACATATTTACCCCATTATAAACATACATTAATATACCAAGTCGACAAGTTGTATAAACTTAACTGCAGCTATTGGGACCAGATAGCCTATAAATCATAAACCAATACTCCTGTCCATTTCTGCTCTATTAACCCCACAACACAACAAGTAGCTGAGAAGTTGATGAGCTACAATATGGTTTTATGGCGGCGTTATATAACTGTACATTGCCACCTCAGAGCACGATAAGCTCTGTATTGTATGGACGAACAACATGCACTCATAAAACCACCACAATAATATATACCAATCAATAATTAGCTTTTGACTGTCAGTGCATCTTCTATTGGCGAGTGTGACCGTGTTGTTATGTTATATGTTACTGGTCCAAAGTAAGACATATAAAATGTCATAACAAATAACAGATTTGTATTATTAGTGGGTAGTAGGCTACAAATCAGATGGTAAAATATATAAGATCAAATATTCAAAACAATGAATCCAAAATAATCATCAAAATAACTTTCTTCTATTCTTGAACATAAATTATCTGATCTTTTCATTTAAACAAATACTGTTCTGTTGTACAGAACAAGGAGTCTACAGTCAGCATGTTTACAATTGAAAACAATGCACTAGTAGGTCTTAAAAATTGAACTTAAAACTGAAAAATGTAATAAATACTGACTTAATAGGCCTTAATATGTGGGTCTAATAGCCTATAATTGTAACTGTCTGTTATAAAAAAAAATAATAATAATAAAAAGCCTAAACATTTTCCTTTTCAAATATATATATTTAGTGTGATTTAATCTCAATTAAATCGCACTAAATATATATATTCACAAAATATATAGATTATGGACCCATAGTGGTCTGTCTGTGTAGGAGGAGCCCGCACAGCACAGCATGGCGCCGGCCTGTGTTGTTGTGTCAAGGAGTCACGTGACATCTCAGACCTGACGTGGCCTCCGAGGGGAACACGTGGGACCGCTGTGCTGAGACCTGTCCCGCGCGCACGGGGGTTCCCTCCTCTCCTCTCCCCCGCACACACACACACACACACACACACGCACACGCACACGCACGCGCACGCGCACACTGGTGTCCGTGTCCGTGACGTCACCCCCAGTATATAGCCTCACGCCGACTAACAATAGTCCAGACCTGTTCCTTATTTCTCACGCGTCAGATACAAAGGCCACAACTTGACGTTAAACTTGACCGGAGCGGCGGATACGACATGGCGCACCCAGGTACGTGTCTTCCTGGTTCAACAGTGTACCACCTGTTATATAATATATATGTTATAGCCATCCGTGGTGCTTATCGTCACTTTTTCACGTTTCCCCCCCCCCAGAATACACCGCTCAGGTGGCGGAATGCGCGTCCCAGCTGCGTTACCTGGGCGACCGTCTCCACTGGAGGTACAAGCTGATGGAGATGCTGGTCCATTACAAGAACATCACCAAGTACTAGTGGGGGAGGCAAGGGTGGACGACTTGTAGTGCAGTCACGGCGGTTACTGATGGCCGCTCTGGAGAGAAGAAGAGGAGGAGGAAGAGGAGGAGGAGGGGTTCCCCTACAGCTGGACCCCCCCCCCCCCCCCCACCCCCCTACCCACATGTTTGTGGAGACTGGTTATGTGGACTTCATCCCCTTGGACAGACCCCCCCCCCCCCCCCAGACCCCTCTCTGAGTACAGGCTATGGAAGTGGAAAGTGGAAAGTCCAGACCCACCTGTGGAAAGGACCCACACGTGGATGGGAGGAGGAGAGAACCAGGACCAAGACTGGGGTTTAAAAGGGACACATTCAGAAGATGCCAAGATGGTTTTTTTGTTTATGTGAAATTTGACAGGGGAAAAAAAAGGTATTTAAAAAAAGTTATTGTTATGAAACTAAAGAGCCAAACTGCTTTGTTGTCTGCTCTGCTATGCTTTTAGTGGCAAATACATGTTTCTTGAATCTATGTATCTGTTTTGAGTATGGGTTTAGCGACTGCTTATCAATAACTTAATAACCATTTTCACTTCTGCAATCTTGTACACGTTGATTCACTGTTCAAAAGTGTAGACACAGATAAGACACTCATCATTTCAAATACTTTTGAACGCAACTGATGGCAGCAGTGAAGAAAGAAAAGGGCAGCTAGGCAGTTAAAGAGGTTACATTTAAACATTGTATGAACCTGACCATCAATTCATGGTAGAGAATGACAACAGCAAGCGGTTTATAAATTCAGGCACTTAAAGGATCCATATTTTATTCTCTGTGGTAGAAAAGCATAGAAATTAGGACAGAATAGGAGAGAAGATTGATTTCTTCATTAAATGTCATTTTGTTGTACACATACAATTACTTCATACAAGTCTTTCCTCTGCTGCTGCTGCTACATCCAGAATCCGATCCCTAATCAGTCCACCAAAGCATGCATTATCTTTTGTACTTATATATATCCATCTATATATATATCTATATCTATATATATAGATAGATATATATATAGGTTCACTTTATATTTAGTCAACGACCAAGCTTTCTTTGGACCTCTTGTTATGTGCAAGAAAAACCGCACACTATGGTGATTATCAATACATGGGCGAATCTGTATCAATGACAATAAGAACAAAAAAATCCCAATATGGAAAGAAGAGACAAAACATCCCAATATGGAAAAACAAAAAAAACAAAACCAGACTGGACAAAAACAAAAAAAACCAGTAAGTCAGATTGATTAACAACCAGCATCAATACACTTTTTTGATCAAAAGTTATTGATTAGATTCTTGTTTGAGATTCATTTCTTGGGATATTTCATGTCTTCCTAATATTTCGATGCATTTTTTTTCATGTGAATGTTGAATAATGACTTTATAGTAAAAGGACAAATATGCACAGCAGAAATCACAGTCTACAATTGTTAAGATGTGATTTGCTACAACTTACCATTAAAGACACTGTTAAAGCCGCTAAATATCTAAGTATCTTACTTTGTGGCTACTGACTGTGCAAATAAATGGTATGGGACTCAATTTTAGCAACAGTAACAAAAATGGAAGACTACCCATAATTTGTAGAAAAGAGGATGTACCCTTATCAAATCACACACACACACACACACGTATATATACACATATATATATATATATATATACATATATATACACACATACATATATATTATATACACACATACATATGTGTATATTTATATATAATAATATATATATTATATATATATATATATATATATATATATATATATATATATATATATATATATATATATATATATATGTATGTGTATATACACACACACATATATACACACACACACACACACACACACACACACATATACATATATTCATATTCTCAAGATGAGGATGGCTTCCGTGTGAAAATTCCCAAGTAAGATTACCCATAACCATCATTTAAGTATATCATAACCAAATATACAAGATGAGAGAGATGATGAAAGGGACTATTGATTGGTTAATTATATAAATATAAATTATATGGCGTTTCCTCTTTGTAAAATCTTCATGTGTTTGTTGCGATCAACCCCCCCTACTGTCATAGCCAGCTCACTGTGGGGGATGGTCACCGATGTCAGAATTCATTAACTCATTCATTATGTCCAATTTCCTCTGACACAGACCTTGCACCCCACAGCGTTGAAGCAGCCACCTATCCCCCCAAACACTCACGGTGTTCCTAATAACTGATGAAAGCCCGCCACCAAAAGAAACGAAAAATCCTATTTGGCTATAACAAGGTCTCTAGCGTCGCTGATGTCTTCTACCAACGGCAGCCCAACCAACCGAAACAGATCGTCCTTAGTTAGCGAACTTTGCCGACCAATCGAATAGTATTATCAACATTATTATTAATATTATTGTTATATTATACACCAGATCCTGCGATTGATCTCCGACTATTTCATTTTGTAAACGCGGCCACCACGGCCCACATCAACTCGTTGGCGTTTGGCTTGGAGCTCTCCATCTCCGGCTCCAGCTCCAGGAGGCTGCGGACCCGCGTCATGCCCAGGTCAAACTGCACATCCTGCAGGGGGGCGAAGGCGTTCTCCAGCACGTCGGAGGAGTGGGCCAGGAGAATCAGGGCCAGCACCCGCCGGTCCATGCGCTGCGGATCGTTCACCCACTTCTCCAGAACCGAATCCTGGACCTTCTTCACCAGTCGCTGTGGAAGTGAAAGTCCTTACCGTTAGCGGCGGCAATACAAAGGAATCCTAATTGGGGCAATAGATGTTCCCAAACGATCGCAATCAGGTTAATTGATTGATTGCTGCCATCCCTCCACCTCTGTACTCTTGTTAACATATCCCTTCCTCGATTGATCGACTCGCTATCAATATTAGTATTTTGGGTAATTGGGCTTGTTAGTGCACTTTGTACACTTCATTTTTTTTAAAAAGGTGCCAGTCGAATAAACGTAGAGACGTCCCTTCTCCCACCTCACCTGTTTGAGAGTGTTATTTGTGAGGGGATGCGTTGTCATGTCGAACAGCAGGAAGTTCTGCTTCTCAGTGGTGAGGACGCCTTTCTCCACCAGGTTCTTGGCCAGACGTTCCCTCACGTTCCTCAGCTGGTAGTGCAGTTTCAGCGGGTTCCAGGTCTCCCCTGCGGCGGCGGGACCAACACATACGTTTCTATACGTTTACTCAAACCGACGTGGCTTTGTGCGTATGGGTTCAGGCGTATATCTCTTACCACTGAGCAGCTCTATCCAGCTCTGTACGTTCTCCGGAGGCTGCGTGTCTTTGATGTGTTTTAGGGCTTCATCCAGTAACATGTCTCCGGTTGGGGCGTCCGACTTACAGATGACCTGCGCAACAAAAACACACCACTGGAGTTCAACATGCATTTAAAAGGTTGATATTAGTGATATAGAGCGGTGCAGGAATGAGTCCTAAAACCCGGAAGTCCGTTAGCATGTCGGCACTTCCGGTTCCCTCGTCTCGAAGTCAACGGGTTTTTTGAATGGGTTTTTGGTGAGATGGCTGAAATAAGGTCTGTGGTTTTAACACAAGCTTAAAAGATTTACACGTTTTGTTTTACCGACATAAGAGACGTCGGTAAATACCCCACTCGTGAATTTTTGAAGCTTTTACGTGTCTTAAAAAACTTCTGGCGATTGCATTTACGCTTCAAAAATCATAATAGTTGTGTTAGTTGTTATCTTGCTTAACAAAACGTGTGAGTATCATAAACTTTTGTTTGCCACAGAGCTTATTTTCTGCAATAACGCAAAATCCAATGGAAAAAAAACCCATTGGCTTGTTGTCGAGGGAACCCAGGGCGACGCTCACTTCCGGGTTGGCCCACAAAAATACGCCATCCCTGCACCGCTCTACTACTTACTAGATCAGATCCCCAAAACTCACGTAACTTTAAAATGAAAACTATGTACGCCTCATCACTTACCTGCACACTCATGTGTGCTCAAATAAAGCCGCTAGATTACACTTAAGACTAGACTGCAATGACAGACAGCCCTGTGTGCTTTATTTATATTGGTGTAGCAGTACTGTATGTTTAGGACCTCAACAGGATATCCCTCCACATCCACAGAACACATGTGTGGATGTGGAGGGAAATGTGCTGCGCTCGCAGGGAGGATGGCAACAAGCATAAAATGTGGCAATAAAACGCACATATCGTGGCAGAAGACCATAAACAGGTAACTTATTGGAAATAAACCCCCCCCCCCACTCCCTCCCTCCCTCCCCTTTCTCTCTCTCCCACTCTGAGTGACCCACCTTCCTCGCAAGCAGACTCTTCCTCCTCATGCCACAGGCCTCCAGCTGCAGCCTGCCCCTCAGGGCCAGCTCTATCAGCATGCAGCCCCGCAGACCCGAGGAGATGCAGTCGTTCCAGAAGGACGTGTAACCCTGGGTTGGAAAGGAGGGGGGAGGGGAGGGGAGGAGAGGGAAGCAGGTAGCGTCATTAGCTGACGTGGTGACAGCACATCCGTTTTTGCCCGGTGGCTCCACACATGCCTACCACCACACTACAAAATAAAAGCCCCCAAAGCCAATGTTTCGCGGAGCTACTTTTACCTTGAAGCACAGGGGGGGGGGGGGGTGGTGTGTGTGTGTGTGTGTGTGGGGGGGGACACTTAAAACATTAAAGAAAGAAAAAACAACACACAACAACAACAAAGAGACGCACCTCTCGGTCTTTGAGGCCCAGCAGCAGCACCTCCTCCATCAGCGTGAGCCTGGTGTCCTTCGCGTCGCTCCGCTCGTCGTCCTCCTCCTCGGCGGCGGCGCGGCGCGCCTCGTCCTCCTCCTCGTCGGACCCCCGGTCCTTGTCGCCGTGGCGGCCCGCCTCGGTCTTCCTCTGGACCAGGCCCGAAGTCCTCTGCGTGAGGGAAGTCATTATAACTTTGTGTGGTTTGATCCGGGGAAGAAAAAAAAAAAAACACCACCCCCCACCAACCCCCTGTGAAATTTGGGCCAAAAGAAAATGGCGAAGAGGGGTTTCGGCCGCGTTGTTGCGGGTGGTGGGGGGGAATACAAGCGGTTGGAAAACGACTTGTGGGGATCCGGGGCCGCAAATGGAGACGCTCGGCGGCGATCAAGGCGAGCGAGATTACTGTCAGACTTAATGTACAGTAGCCCTTCTTTCACTTCCTGGACAACATGGAGGCGGCCGGTGACGTCACGCGCTTGTTTGCGCTACGTCAAACCACGTCGTCATCGCTAGTGTTTATTGTGTTTATTTTTATTTTTATTATTATTATTGTGCTTATTATTATTATTATTATTATTATTATTATTATTGTACGCGTGTTATTCGACAGCGTCGTCAAATTATTATTCCTCGTTTTGATTTCGCATTTCCACACTATTTAATTTTTTGTTTGTCTTATTTAAGTTAATTATCTATACCGTTTCATTGTTATAAATATAATATATGTGTTATGTTCGATCTACATTTCAGTCTAATAAATGTGATAAATGATATAATTTAACCCCGCAAAAAAATAAAAAATCTGAAATATGGAAACGCAATTTAAACTATTGTCCACACGGTGGCAGCATGACAACAGCATACACTCGTCGATCTTCCCGACTCAAAGATGTCCTCGCGAGACCATCCTGTTCTCGCGAGTTTACATTATGTTTTTCTGCAGGTAATAATAATAATAATAATAATAATAATAATAATAATAACAATGATAATAATAAGTATAATGATGATGATTATTATTATTATTATTATTATTATTATCATCATTATTATCATTATTACAGATTCAAGATTGCGAAACGCAAACTTAAAGAGCAACATAATCTAGGCCTATGAATGTAATATTGTGGCCTACACATATTGTGGAACCCCATAATTTCTTTGTGACGTTTATGTTTCTTTTAACGCATTTAATTAATTAAACAATGAATAATGAGCAATTAATACGTCCCAATGGTAAGGCCTATCATTAGGCAATTTTAGTTTTTTTTTTTAGCAAGACACCCTAACCCCTTACCTAACTCCTTAATGGAATTTTTTTTATAATAACAACTATAGCAAGGCCTAGATTTCAATTCTTTAGTTGTTCAATGAGATTGCCTATGAGACAAAAAATAACAATACTAAAGACTATAATGTATATGTAATAAATAGTTTTTTGAATGACAATCCCATCATATTACATATAAGAGGGAGACGCCTAGAGAGATGTGGTGGGACCTGTTTGAGCGGTTCTGCAACAGACATAATCTAGTTTACATGACAGGAACTTCGCTCTTCAGCGGTGTATTGTTCTGTCTCATTCGGAGCATGACAGCAGTCCATTGCTTCTTTCCTGTCAGGAAGAACAGTATGAGATATATGGTGCTATGCTATATGGTAACGTAAACATGCCACACTTTCCATGAAGCTGAGATGGCTGTGAAAAGTCAGATGGCTGTCAACCCCAAAAATGTGTAAAATAATAATAACATAAAACATAATTTAATGCAAGTAACATTCTGTTTGAACATAAGGTTTATTTGGGTTTTTGTTTTTCATAAGTTTTATCTATTGACCTCAGCCATGGCCATATGTGAAGGCCATCATATTTTTAGGACTATAGTCATGATTTGTTGCTTTGACAGCAACTCATTCAACCTACATTTGCGCAACTAAATGACTAATCATCATTTATATCTTTTCTGTCTCAAGGGTGTTCTTGTCAGCACCTTTGCTCAATTCAGGAAATTGTTTTGGCAGAGCTTCCAATGGCCCTTTGCCAATTTCTTTCTT
>JAOPHQ010002936.1:0-7500 GCA_030340625.1 Merluccius polli
ATTAGCGGGCCTCTCTCTCTCTCTCTCTCCGGGCCGCTTTTATTACCCAGAACCTTGTTTTGTTTTATTTTGTGGTGTTTTGTTTTGCGTCGTGCGAATCTTTTATCTGACGGTAATTTGACAGGAAGTGATGCGGTGATAGATAGATAATAGATCATTCCCGCTCAATTCAGAAAAAAGACATGAATTGAATTGTTGGAGTAGTGTTCTGCGGTCTTTGTTCTTTCTTTCTAGCGTCTTTAGTGTATTTAATACGTATATAATGGGACAATATGGTGAGAACTGCTTTGCACAGCAATTAAATGTGACACTGCTACACGATATACAATGGCGTAGTCCGGATTCTGAAAAGGTCTTAAATAACAAAAAGAAGAAAAATGACTGGCAACCAAAATGGAGTCTGGAAGAAAGAAAGAAGAGAAGATGAAAGAACATGTCAAGAGAGAGATGATATCTCTTCACTCACACACACACACACACACACACACACACACACACACACACACAGCATTTTAATAAAGCCTGTCTGACACCCACTCTATGGTAAAAGTGAAGGATAGCTTGGACAGACTCCAAGCTAAGCTCAGAAACAGACAACGCAACACACACACACACACACACACACACGCACACACACACACACACACACACACACCGTTGGCCAAACTTTGATAGAAATGTCAGCATTCAAGTACTTGAATGCTGTGTGTGTGTGTATGTGTGCTTGTGTGTGTGCGTGTGTGCATGTGTATGTGGATTAGCGTCATAAACATAGACACGTAGGTGGTTGTGTACATATTTTGTGTGCGTGCGTGCATATTTATGTGTGCATGCTTGTGTGTGTGTGTGGATTAGTGTCATAAACATAGACACGTAGGTTGTTGTGTACGTATTTTGTGTGCATGCATGCACGCATGTATATGTGTGTGCATGTGTGTGCATGCGTGTATCTCTTTCTGTCTGTCTGTCTGTCTGTCTGTGTGGGCCTATGCACACACATGTGTGTGTGTGTGTGAATAGCGATAAGACATACAGCCCCTCAGTGGAGAAACATTTTCTGCTTGATTGAGGCTGAATGGCCGCAGGTCTGGTAAGAGAAACAGACTCCAACAATATTTGTGGAGTCAAGACAGTGTGTGCGTGTGTGTGTGTGTGTGTGTGTGTGTGTGTGTGTGTGTGTGTGTGTGTGTGGGTTTGGTATGTGTGTTGTGTGTGGTTATTAGTGATGGCTCAACAAGACCAGCAAGATAGGACTGTTTGACCGCAATGTGAGCCGAACAGAAAGAAAGAAAGAAAGTAAGAAAGAAAGAAAGAAAGAAAGAAAGAAGAAAGAAAGAAAGAAAGAAAGAAAGAAAGAAAGAAAGAACGATGACTCATGTTTCTGTTGACAAAGAGAGAGAGCAAGAGAAAGAGAAGAGACAGAGAAATACAGAGAGAAAGAGAGGTTGGGATAGAGAGAGAAGAGCGGTGTTTACTTGTTACCAGACAGTGTCGATCTACAGACCACATCCGAGTACCGCGCATAGCGGTTAAGGTTAGGATTAACCCCCCTGTCAACCCCCCACCCCCACCCTGTAGAGACAGTCTGTCCGCCAGAATTACCTTCAACACCTGGAGCTGTCCAGAAAGCCTGCCAGAGCTCACACACTCGTAACGCCCAGGAACAAGCACAACCACACACATTTACAACCAGTCAAAACTGGTCAAACTGTTATTCTTAGAAACATACTTGGAGCGTCGCAGTCGAGTGCCCGTCCCTTAGCGCTTAAGCCCTGGAACGCAGAGACAAGACTGAAAGATAATGTTTATTGATTGTGGGTTGACCATGTGACACACACACACACAATAAACAGGACATACACGCTTAACAAAACAATGGTGCTTTTCTTTAACTAATTCCACTGGAGAGAGAATGTGCCGTTGGCTTCACCAGGTTATTTGAAATGGTAAAATTTTTTGTGGTTTTATCCAAAGCAACTTAGAGTGAATTCAGATTCATGTCTCATTAAGGAGCGGGTAGGGGATTAGGGGGGGGGGGGGCTTGCTGAAGGATAGACTGTACACATTGGGGATTGAACCCAGTAAAACCATCGACACTACACTAACCTGCCCCTTAAAATAAAACATCACACCGTTGAAGCTTGTGGAGCTCTTAAACCGGCTCCCCGAGGGCAGCACAAGTATTGCGGAGAGCTGCGGAGTACCGGATGTGAAGGACCAGACGCCGTGTGATGGACGTCGAATCCTCGTTCCCTTTCGGTAACTTTGTTATCTGTAAATTAGATCAGTTTGCTGTGAGGGACAATCGGTTTTCTCCTGCCCACAAATATGAACACCTGCAAACAACAGGTGCTGACCTCCATTGTGCGGTACACACACAACCTGAGCTGTCATGTCGCCTCGGTCAGCAGAACTGTACGTGATTACAATGTACCAAGATCATTCACCTTTCCCTAAACGTGTTTACAGCGTCAGGAAGGAGGAGGAAGTACAACCGACCCGGTGCACATGCACTGTGCCTTCCATTACACTCGAGTATATGGCAATGTCAACAAAGATGAAAGGAAAATGTGAGCACTCCTTGTGCTTGTTTGCCTTTGCGGTGTAGAGCTAGCAGGGTGTGAAGCGGCAGACTGCTGTGATGAAAGAGCACGGAGAGAGGGGTTGCTGGGTTGTTCACGATACGGGGAAGCACGTCGTCTACGGATGTATCCACGCGATCGCTTCAGTAAATCGAAACAACATCGAAAAGGACCCGTTTTATTTCAAAAATATTTTTGTGTTTTCTCTCTCTTCTCTCTGTCGCTTTCGGTGGATGGATAGGGGATGAGGGCAATAACAAAACCCTAGAATAACAGTCCTTATGGGCCTTATCTTCTCAAGGGGAGGTCGTGTATCATTCGTGATGTTTCCCAGGAATCCCCGCTATAAGGAACAAGACACACGCCGATGACCACCAGAAGCCACTGGTGGAAAAAATATCGACTGGTAGCGATCAATCACACCCGCTTCCTGTCCTGAGACGCTTCAAAGGCCGGAAACACAGGAAGTAACCCCCCTACCCCCCCCCCCCCACATTGCAACACCCCTCCAACCATCTCATCAGGATATGTGTTGAGAGGGTGCCCTGGGTTTTCTAAACATCTGCTTTGATCCGTGACATTGTTGGAATCTTATCCCACAAGAATAGCAGGATGTTCATTCCTGTTGAACCACAAAAGAGATGTGATGATGATGATGTCAGATGTGTTTGAATACCAACAGGTTATCCAACACCTGATAACAACACCCGATTCCAAGAACACAATGTTCAAGTTGCCATGTTCTCGCATGTTCCTGTTCAGGTCAAGGGACGTGAATTCAGCGGCTGTCACTACGACACAGCCATGATGGAAGTCCTTCCTTCCTCCGTCTTCACCTCTTCCTCCTGATCCCCCGCTCCCTCCATCACTTCCTCCTTCACTCCCTCCTTCACTCCCTCCTTCTGTCTGGCCGGGATTGCGGAGGTGACCCCTGCCTCCCCTAGCCCACCGGAGTCATGTGACCTCATGTCACCTGGACCCGGTACTCCTCAAGCTAGCGTGGGGTAGTGACGGCTGTGGCTAGCCACTAGCCGCTACCCATCAGACGTACCGGTTATGATTGGCGGCGAAGCTGGAGGGAGGCAAACAATGGCGAGAAGTAGTAGAAATCATTGGATCAACCTTGGAACAACTTGCCGTTTATTGACGAATGCAACCTGCAACTGAATGTATGTTGACAATTGTCCATAAGTCAAGTTAAGTGTGCATTTGACTTCCAGGTGAAAGGTACTGGGTTCGAATCCTAATGTCCACAGTCTAACCTTGAGCAAGATGACCCTAACCCCCTACCTGCTCCTTAATGAATTGCTTTGGATAAAAACTAAAATGGCTAAATAGTTAATAGTATGTTGAAGTGTTATTGTAGTGTGTTATGGTGTGACATACTAATGGCTAGCTAATATAAGACACAGGCCTACATTACACATAATTAGAGACGAAGCTAACCAGGACAAGACACCGAACGAAAAATGCCAACAAACTAAAGGTGAAGGGCGACTAAAGCACTTAGAGAAACACTACATTACCCAGGACAACTGACAGCAGAGGACACACACACATATGCATGCACACACACACCCCCGTGGATGCACACACACACACCATTTGGGATGGTTACCTGGGAAGAAATGTTCAGTTTGTGACCCAATTTGGCTAAAAACAGGACTGTCTACAATCTCCCAGAGGCCCAGAAGGAGACAAATGGGTTGAAACAACCAACGAAGAAGAAAAAGAAAAGAGGGTGATAATAGAAGTGAATCGTTCCACCTGAACGGGAGAGATTTAGGCATCGGTGGTCGACCGCCTCCCCCAGAGAAGAAGACACCGGGAGGTTTTTCAGCAAAGGTGAAACAAGGAGAAATCGCTACACCGGAGGAACACGCTCAACCCGGCACAAAACACGGTGTAGCCTGACTTGTTACAATTATACTATAATGATTTACACACACATTTACACACACACACACACACATACATGTACAAGCTTAGCATTTAATCACGCCATGGGGCAGTGTCTCGGCCTACTTGACAGAGCTCCAGCAGCCGGCGGCGGCTGTGTCATGTGAACTACATTTGACCCGGTGAGCGGCTGTAGATCTGCAGCTAAACCCCGGGGCCCTGATGCTGTCAGGCGAGGGAAGTGTCACTCTCATGGACTCTGCTCAGCGCCGTCGTAGGCCCGGACCTCCGAGGCTACCGCCGCAAATGTTTTATGAACAGCCCCGGATCAAATTATTTTTTTAGATATAAGGATAGTTAAAAAAAATAGATCTATTCATCTGTCATTTCGATCATACATTTAAGCCCTAGAAAATAATATGATATCGTTGATCACAAACACAAGTACGTTTTGGGTCCTCTGTGTGTCATTCTAGCGGCAGATCGACTTCACACTTGGCAGGCGCGCATTTTGTGTGAGAGAGAAAGAGAGAGAGAGAGACAGTGAGTGAGAGAGAGAGAGAGAGAGAGACAGACAGACACAGAGAGAGAGAGAGAGAGAGAGAGAGAGAGAGAAAGAGACAGAGACAGAGAGACAGAGAGAGAGACAGAGAGAGAGAGAGCACCAGTTACAGGGCTTTTCATTGCACAACACTGCATGAAATGTATCTGAAAAGTGTGTGTGCGTGTGTATGCGTGTGTGTGTGTGTGTGTGTGTGTGAGTGTGTGAGTGAAAGTACAATGTAATATTCCAATAAACTGATGTTAACATAAATGCACTTAATGATTTTCTCTAGTCTGGTACTGTAGCATGTCAATAAATGTTTAATGATAGCAGTTGTGAAGTATTCTGCTTCTACTCAATACTAATACTAATTACTAACAACTAGCAATATTTTTAACATCACAATTCAGAATGAATCTAGAAAGGTTTTTGAGGTACACATTTCATTTTTTTTAAATAATTTATACGTATTTTATTTAGATTTTGAGATTTTTAACTGGATACAGATTTTGATTCTAAAGATGATAACACATAACACATACATACACATGGACACACACAGACACACACACACAGAAGAGTGTGTCGGGACAGGGTGATTCAGTACAGTGCAGGTTGTGGACGGTCTGACCCCATTAAAGGGAGCGAGGAGGGAGGTGGAGAGAGGGAGAGAGGGAGAGAGAGAGAGCGAGAGAGGGGGGGGAGAGAGAGAGAGAGAGGGGGAGAGAGGGAGAGAGAGAGACAGAGAGAGAGAGGGAGAGAGAGAGACAGACAGAGAGACAGAAAGAGAGACAGAGAGAGAGGGGTGAGGGAGGGAGAGAGAGAGAGAGAGAGAGAGAGAGAGAGAGAGAGGGAGAGAGAGAGAGGGAGAGAGAGAGAGAGAGAGAGAGAGAGGGAGAGAGAGAGAGGGAGAGAGAGACAGAGAGAGAGAGAGAGAGAGAGACAGAGAGAGACAGAGAGAGAGAGAGGGAGAGAGGGGGGGGCTCCTGGCCTGGGCTGCTTGCTCTCAGGATAATTTACGGGTCCTTCATCCTGGCGGAATGTGTTTGTAGCCGGCAGTAATGGACCCCATCTATCCTGCCTGTCAGAGCTGGGGAACACTTTTTTTGTAGGTTTGGCGAGAGCAGGAAATGTTTGACAGAGAGAGGGCAAAGCTGTTTTTATGCATGGCAGATTTGCTAGGAGGACTTGTGGGGGCTTTAGTATTTGTGGAAATATATCGGTTCCTTGAAGGATGGTGTTTGTTTTTACAGCGTTTCTTGTTTTATGAATGTGATCGCTTGTGGTGCTGTAATTGTGGGGTGTTTGTGTGTGTGTGTGTGTGTGTGTGCGTGCGTGCGTGTGTGCGTGCGTGCGCTGTCGACGCCGGCACACTCAAACCACTTCTTAGAGACCTTTAGGTGTTTGTCAATAAGCCTCCTTAACCTCTTGTTTATTGCCCCGCGATCAGAGCAGAGCTATTTGTAGGAAAATACAGGGCGCTGTCATCAGCGCACGGCTTTATCTGAAGCTCGTATTTTTATAGGGGGAGTATAGGGGGAGGACGACCAAAGTCAGGGGAACTTTTTTTTCACATTATTTATAGTTGTGTTATTTATCCTTTTCTGTCAACACCATGTTATAAGCACAAGACACATTGGGCCTGAAAAAGCCTTTTGACAGAGAACAGCTGCAGAGGCAGAGAGGAGGAAGAGGAGGCTCTGTAGAAGAGCTTAAAGACCAAAGAGGAGGACGAGGAGAATCCTGCCGGAGGGACACACACACACACACACACACACACACACACACACACACACACCAAAACACTGCATGTACTGTCTTTGGCTGAGGCTGTGTTTGTGAACCACTCTTGAGCTGCTGCGGTGGGAAGCTGTGAAGCGATGACAAGACAGCACACTCCACTTTACTTTTTGCACGTTATTCACAGGCCTCTGGCATTCGTTTTTCCGCCCTCTCCTCTTCCCCCAACGCCCCGAGGGGGGGAGTTAAGATCCAAAATGGCCGACAACGCTCACCTCCCCTTTTTGCACCAAAGCTGTCACATCGACCTTCACAGAGGAGCAGGGGAGGAGGGGTGTGTGTGTGTGTGGGGGGCGGGAGGAACGCACGAGGGAACAACAGAGACTCATTCATCCTTGTGTGTGCGTGTGTGTGTGTGTGTGTGTGTGTGTGTGTGTACAATCTACTTTCCTATCTCTGTGCAAAGTGAGTGAATGCACGCAAGTGCACTGCACTGGCCTTTGGCGCATTCGTTTTGTGCACGTGTGCGTGCGTGCACAACTTATGGGCTGGCTCACAACATTTAATTCATTCTCTGTCTCCCCCCCCCCCTCTCCCTCTCTCCCCCCTCCCTCTCGTCGAGGTGGTTGGGGTTGGTGTGGGGGTTGGGGTGGGGGGCCGGGGCGGGGGGTGACTCTTGTTAGCGGCGCGGCGCTGAAGTGAAGTGACTGCATCTGACGACATCATCATTTACAT
>JAOPHQ010002936.1:10000-42500 GCA_030340625.1 Merluccius polli
GGGGTGTGGATGATAAATTAGGCAGCAATGAACTTTACACCCCGCCCTGAGCATACAGGGTAGACAGGGAAGGGGAGAGAGAGATAGAGAAAGAGAGAGAGAGACACAGAGAGAGAGAGAGAGACAGAGAGAGAGAAAGATGACATGATGGAGTGGTTTTTGCTCCTTGGCAGTTTGTTCTCGATTCCACGGGATCCATGTTTCTGTTGCCACGGCAGCAACGCAGACACACCGGCGCACCTCGTACACGGGTATGTCGCTACATGTCGGCGCCCTGCATATCCACGTCAGGAAACTAAATCAAACTATATAGCTACCATGGAATAACATACGACACGCTTGGCAAACGACAAGACGATGCACTGAAATAGCACGCTACAGTCTGAGGGCAGTAGCGATAGGACAGGTCAGTAGCGATTTCGGCAGTAGGGAACATTTTTCAAAGCGATTTGAAAACATTCAATGCTGTGTATGGAAATGTAAAAATGTAGAGATTTTTATGTTCTGCACACACACACACACACACACACACGCGCAGAGCCACACACACCAATTCATCTACTGCTGACATGCATGGATGCACACATGGTTATGTTCACCCCCCCCCCCCCCCCCCATCTCCACAAAGGACAAAGGAAGCCAAACATCTCTCATATCTCTCTCTCAACCTTTCATATCGCCCTCCGTTCAACGTCCTATCTTCTCCTCTCGGAGAGGAGGGAGAGATGAAGTGAGGTAGTGAGGGGGGACAGAGAGAGAGAGAGAGAGAGAGAGAGAGGGATGGGAGGCAAACTAGCATGTGATAAATGAACACGTCACCAGGTGAGAGAGTAATGAGGGTGAGGTCGCGTGTGTTTTAAATAATATCCACCCCCCCCCCCCCAACACACACACATGCACGGACACACACACCCCTCACCCTCCCACCCTCACTTCCACCCCCGGCCCCCCCAACGTTTCTAAAGGACAAAGCAGGCGTTCGTCACTGCTGGCTACTGCCCTCTTCCCCTACCTTCTACCTCTCTCTCTCTCTCTCTCTCTCTCTCTCTCTCTCTCTCTCTCTCTCCCTCCCTCCCTCTCTCTCCCTATCTCTTGCACCTCTCCTCTCTCTGTCTTTCCATGCTATCTTTCTGGAGGAGGGAGGAGGCAGGAAGAGCTGCCAGCTCTGGGGGTCGCAAATGATGCCCAGTACCCTGGTGGTGGTGGTGGTTATGGTGGTGGTGGTTATGGTGGTGGTGGTGGTGGTGGTGGTGGTGGTGGTGGTGGCGGTGGTGGTAGTGGTACTGATAGTGGTAGTGGTAGTGGTGATGGTAGTGGAAGTGGTGGGCATGGAGGAGGAGGAGGAGGAGGAGGAGGAGGAGGAGGAGGAGGAGGAGGAGGAGGAGGAGGAGGAGGAGGTGGTGGTGGTGGGGGGGGGGGGGGGGGGGTGTACATGGCCTTGCCGCAGAACAAGGCCATGTACCCACAGAGATGCCTGTGGAGGAAAGGGCACACATACACATTTTGGGTGCATGTATATTTTGGTTGTTTAAAGATTGCGTAGGTGCTTTTCTTGTTTATCTGCGTAACTTTGTGACTTTTTTTCTGTAGCCTATCTTATACATATTTTGTATAACACATCTGTTCATCTGCATCTGTTTGTATTTACTTGAGTTGGAGTGTAATGTGTGTATTTTATGTGTGTGGTAACTGTGTATGTCTGGACGTGTGTTTGGAACCACAAGAATGAGGAATAAAAAGCAGAAATAAGAACTGTTAAATGATCCTGACGGAGGTTCCTGTCTCTATAATTGCAATATTTCACCCCGCTGTGCGCTTTCTAACCAGTTAAATTTACTAGCTGTGATGTAGATAAAAAGAGAATTAAAAAAACACGTTGATTAATCGCAATGACCCTGCTGAAATTTGTTTAAGTCAACCATATTGATTTAATTCAGTTGCTTGAAAAGCTCTAATTAATAACGATAATAAAAGTGTCACGGTTCGTTAGCATCGGCACAGCTAATTTAGCGTCCATGACCCTATCTTTTCAAATCTGCCTTTTATCAAGCGAAGCTGAAACAGACCGAATGGGACTTTTAATTACGCAACACTAAAACAATATATCTGTAATATGTATAAGTTACTTTTTAATGACAGGAAAGGAGTTCGACCCTGTTTCACGTGATGTATTACAGTACGTGTTATAATAAACAACGTCATTAGGGGAGCTGTTAAAATATCATGTGGCCCAGCAGATGTCTCACTGCTCTGAGAGCTTTCTGTTCTGTTGGAGTGAATTCAGGAAGAAAAATAATCAGTTTGAGCACGCACAGTGGTTTCACTGGGATACGCCAAAGATAATGAACATGTAGTACGTCTGAAAAGGGGTTTTCATTTTTATTCACCTCAAAAGACATCTTGGATTCGTCAGTTAATTCTAGGAAAAGTGACAGGAAGATTAAAAGCTCCTTATTCTCTCCTTCATAACAACCAGATATAAACATTCAACCTAGCTTTACTGCTTACTTGAAGATGTCATTAAACAGAAATTAAGTTTGGCCTCGCTAAGCTCGCCAGCTCATTCTTCCGAGACAAACCTTTTGACCTGTGATTTTGTCACCAAGCGTGTGATAGATTTCTAATAATAATATTGATAACCCCATTGGGGACGCACTACCCGCCAATCCCATCCATCGAACCCTAACCACCGATCTACAACAACAGCCCGCCTACATGCACTCTGAGCATTATATCCTGTATGTTATGCTTGAATCTGTGTCCTATCACAAAAGCAAGAATGTTGTTTCAGCCCATCTGTAATGAATTCTGAGATTTGCTTGCCTAAACAAAGTTAAGTGTGCTTACAACTAAACAAATCTCTTATTGTCAGCAAAAAAAATCGTTATTAAAAGAGCTGTTTATGCACTCCTTAGCTCCTTTGAGTCAAAGTGCAGCGGAGGAATAATTTACCTGCACTTCACTCGCATTTTGATCTTTGCTGACCTTTTCACTCGCTCTCATTTTTTTCTTGGCTAAATCCGAGTCTCCCTTTTTAGCCAACATATCAATCATGCCACACACGCAGACTGCTTCTATGTGTTGCTTCCCACTGCAAAGGTCTATTCATTCAAAATGTGAGACTGTCCCGCCGGACCGTCTCCTCTCCACCTGGGCTTTTTTCCACCCTTGTGTTGAAAATTCATGCGACCTGCAAATTGACAAATGGCGTCCGATGTCCGCGATGACATCCGAACCGTAGGTCTAGAGTCTAAATCTGTGTTATTCTATATCCGATTTGGGATAGCAAAATATAACTGTTTACATGTGGATGGGAGCATGTTTATGAGTGACCTACAACAGCTGAGGGTTTTAATGGACCGCTGTTTAAAAATGGCTGCACTTAGCTGGATGCTACTCAGAGACATGATAACAACAATGACAATGTTCAATGTTGAACAATGTTTAATGTAGATACAATGCTCTCTCACTTTCTCCCTCCTTTCTCCCTCTCACCAGTTGTACGCTTTTAAATAGTGGCTGTATGTACTTCATGTCTTTCTCTCTCTCTCTCTCTCTCTCTCTCTCTCTCTCTCTCTCTCTCTTGGATTGAGCAAGTGAAGAGTGGGTGGATGTTTGTGTGTGTGTGTGTGTGTGCGTGTGTGTGTGTGTGTGTGTGTGTGTGTGTGTGTGTCATGACACCCCTCCCCCTATTTCTTACTGGTTGGTTTTATTTTTACCTAACCCTAACCTGAACCCTAACCCTAAACTTAACCATCTGTAACCAAAAACCTAAACCTAACCATCTGTAACCTAATTCCTAAACTTAACCATCTCTAACCTAACACCTAAACCTAACCATCTCTAACCTAACACCTAAACTTAACCATCTATGACCTAATACCTAAACTTAACGATCTAACCATTTATTAATGTAGACCTTTACCTAAATGTAAACCTAAACATAATTTGCAAAATACAACAGAGACGTGGAGGGATTTGAACTTGGGTTTCCCACACGGAAATCATATTACACTAACCAGTGCACATTTATTTTAAAAAACAGCAGGGTCAACAGTAGCTGTAACCAGCTATGTGTTGTGTGTCGTCACGTTTATTAATTATTCATGAGATGCCTTCGTCATCCTAGGAAAAAATGATTTCACTTCCAATGGGCCGTGAGGAGGGGGCACTCAAACGCAGTATTTTTTGGGGCGCCCATCAGATTGTCCAATAAAAGAAAAGGAGGCCGATATATGAACTATCTCGCACTGATGTAATGCCGGTAATAAATCAACTTTAATTACTCAGCTCGCGGGACGGGCAGCGGGAGCAGCAGATTTACGACTCCTCCGCTTGGCATGTTAACCACTCTGTGCTTTTAATATCATTACTCTGTAATTTATGACGCTGCCAGGGTGCACGCCCCAAACCCTTCAGCATAACTCTTGTTTATTTATGCCTCTTTTTAAAGGCCACTCCAGTGACACGGGCCTTTAGCACATTTCACCGGACTTTAATCATCCATCCTAACGAGGACATTATGCGGCGCTGCGCCGAGCCGACGCGGTGCAAGCTACGGGTCGCGGGCCGGACCCGGGCCGGAAGGGGGCCGGACCCGGGCCAGTGTTTATGGACGTGTATGCATGTCGGTACTTTATGTGTCTTGTTGTTTTGTCCAGCTGCAACAAGGGCTGTCGTGGCGGGGATGTGAATGAAAGTGAGTTTAGCTGTCGGCATTCTTCTGTCAGAGGAAAAAAAAAAATGTCTTCCTTTCTCCCTTCAAGGAGGAAAAAAAATACACTTTTGTTCAGAAAAAAAAGTCCCTTTGTTTACCTTGTCTTTCTTGTTAGGATCTCCTTTCATTCATTTCCTCTTCCTTCACCTCCTGTCACTTCCTTCCTTCTCCTTTCTTGTCATATCACTCAATCCTGTTCAAGCCCTAGCCTGCCCAGAGAGAGACAGAGAGAGAGAGACAGACAGACAGAGACAGACAGACAGACAGATTAAAAATGAGTGATCCAGATCGAGGACAGACAATGCGCTCCTCCTGCCATGTCACGCTAATGGTTTTCAGAGCCGAGCGCTACGTTACACTCAGACAAGTGCGCTTGCGCTAGCGAGGCGTGCTAGCACGTCTCATTAGCGCTAGCCGCTAAATGCCCCCCCCCCTCCCCTCCCCCGGCCCACACTGACACTGACATATTAGTTTTGCAGCCCGGTGCAATCTGATACCTCTGAGTTTGCACCGCACTAAAAGATTTGATTAATGCTGTTCCATTTGGGCTCTGTAATTGGGCAGGACTTGAAGCACCGAATAATCAGGCACTCTTATTTGGAGCACAGTGAGTGGTGGAGGGGGAGAGAGAGAGAGAGAGAGAGAGAGAGAGAGAGAGAGAGAGAGAGAGGGGGGGGGGGGAGAGAGAGAGAAGACAGAAGAGGGACAGGGAAAGGGAGGCTAGCCATGCTAATGACCGAGCTAGTTAATTAAGCCCGCAGCGTAGCG
Organism: Merluccius polli; assembly: GCA_030340625.1. NCBI lineage: Eukaryota > Metazoa > Chordata > Actinopteri > Gadiformes > Merlucciidae > Merluccius > Merluccius polli. The sequence goes on from JAOPHQ010002936.1 coordinate 15,486, forward strand.
TTGACAGTTACTGATGACTACGATGACAAACCTCCCCTCCTCCTCTCGGTTGTATCGGCTCCACCACGCTAGCGCCTGACGTGGTATGGAGCGGTAGGTTGAGGTTCCACTCCATTGGCTGCTCTCTCAGCGACTCCATCCGTTGGAAGGTGGAGCCATGTTGAAGCGAGGGGCGCTAGCTGCTAGCTTAGCATGCTACGACACATGGGCTTTACTGTGTCATGGGATGGGAAAAGGGCCTTCGCGTGAACTTAAAAAGAACCCAAATATGTTTGCTGTTGAGCATGTTTACAAGGACATCAACAATGCAATAATAGTCCGCCTCAGGCAATACTTGCAATGGAATGGGCTACTTCAGAAATTGGCATATGACCAATGGGCATGCGTCCAATCTTTCTACTTTCAACAATTACAATATAAAATATCTTTTTTTAAATCTATACACAAGTAAATCCAGACCTTTAAATACCCTTGTTAAAAGACCCTGGTTGTGTCCAAGAGTTGGGGTTTAGCATTCCTGTGGTTGAAGCTTTTAGAGAAAGTGATTGAAGGAGAGCGGTGGTAAAAATGTACGTATAGTTTATGACTCACGTCGACCACATAGGTGAAGGCTAGATAGCGCCCGAGTGCATTGTTTTTATTCCACCCATTAAAGAATCCAACTCGCAAAAACTAAACCAAAGTCAAACCGGCAAAACAAACACGCTGCGTCTCGCTTCAAAGCCAAGCCAACCTTGTTTATTGGCGTCGTTATCGCTCTGCATTATGGCGCTCTGATTGATTTACTGTTACGTTTTCTCGGTAACTGGGTTATTTATGTCCTTGTAAACATGCTCAACGAGTTATCATAGCGCTGCGCTCTTTGATTGCTGCACCAACACCTGTGTGCTGTCACTCTGACGTGAACCCTTTTGGTACCCCATGACCCCTCGCTGAACATTACGTCGAGTTTCTTAACCGGCTCAGGAGTGTGTTTACAAGGCAGTTAAGAACTCTGGTTATTGCCTGAACCAGGTTCAAATAAGGTTTTTACTATGAATAAATACACTGAATGACTGGGGACCAGCTAGAGAAGAAGTTTGCGATTAGCAAGCAAACTGGAATGAGTAGACTCCCTACAGAAGAAGCTAGCTTCACATCTCGGGGCAAAAGTGCTGATTTGGCAGCGGAGCGGAGCCAGGCTTACCGAGAAGCTTGGATAAAGGTAATGAAAATATATTGCCTGCGCCGGCCGTACGTCAACTCTATTCTTCTTCCTTCTGTAAACATGAGTACATTTTCCTTCGGAATACAATGTGTCCTCAGCTTATGTCTGCTGTGTTATAAGTTGTGAGTAGGCCTACTGCAGGAAAACAAGAGGTGGGGACAAAGGAAGAGATCACCAAGAGCAATGCAGAATTAAAAAAACCTATGGACTTGTATTAAGATGCAAGATATGAGCTAATGTTGTCTTTAGTAAAAAAGGGCCATGCTTGCCCAATAATTACCAACATTTCCATCACTGTTTATGATGTTATTATTGTATGAAAATTGTATGTATTTTTTATTTGGCAAATTCTAGTATAGTATAATGATAAAAGTATGGTATGACGATAGTTTGTATTTATGTTTTTAATCGCCAATAATACAAATAAATTGACTAAAGGGTTCAGTGAACACAACAAACTGCTAATGGACAACACATAATTAGCACTGGGAAGTAAAACAACATTACAACTCCTGGCTTTGCTCATGCACAATACAAAGTACTTAAAAAGAGAAGAAAAGCAGACAAAAAAGAAAGAAAACTGAACGAAGCAGTAATTGGACCGATGCACGTTGTCTCCTGGACTTAATTGCCAGCCAGACATCACGCAGCAGCTGTGACAGCTTATTCCGCCGATAGCCGTCACCAGACTGTCCGACGGCCAATGAGTGAGGAGGAATTAATACACTCCCATGTCGTGGCCTCCTCTCTCCTGGCATCCATCTTGGACCCCAGCACCACCGCCGCCGTCGAACCCGGACAAATCGCAAAACTCACACTTTTTCCCCAGCGCCCTGCGTTATCCTGACCGAGCAGTAATACTTATTGCATCTCTGTTGTGCTGGCACAGAGCGGTGCGCTCCAGAATGCAGGTAACTGATAACGCTGTAAAAATGCTGATCCCACTAAAGCAATGTAAAATAATAACTTGGATGTGGATGCCCCGGATCTAAATAAAAGGAGACGTGACACCTTCTGGGATGTATAATGTTGTGTATATATATGTATTACAACCCCAGAAGTAGTTTATTCTGCAGCAGCATATATTCAGATGAGCTCAGCTGGTACTGCGGGGAGTGGGAAGACCACTTCCAGAGCCTGTTGAAAGCATGGAGGTCTTAAGGGAATTAAACGTATACAATAAAGACAGCCTTGGAAACCAATGGAAGGATGGCGGCGAACACCGAAGGCCAAATTACACTTCTGCGTCGAACAGGCACCAGGTGCTGCGTGGGTCTCTACGTCACCGGCCTAGCCCACAGAAGCCGCTGTCTTGGTGCACCTCTCCAAAATTGCAATATACTGAATATTTACTTTGCCTGGGTCCAGACCTTTTGAATCCACCGCCCACTCCACCGAGTTGGAGAGTTGACTGCTGTTGTCTGGCATTGTGACCTGAAACAGCGGTTTCTCGGTTGAAAAGGCGATTATCCAATGGGCGCCGCGGGGGGACTGATGATTAGCCAATCAGCGCCACGGGCGGGACTAACGCCGTTATCAAGGAGGAGCAATAACAACAATGGCGTCCGCTATAGAAAATGTAGACGCTGATGTTGAGGCTGTTTCAAAAGCGAGGTATGTCGAGGCGTGTCTTCTCAATATTGTTTGTTTGTTTTTTTACTTCACTCCGCGCCACTCTTGAAACCCCGGCAACACCAGTATGTTGGCATGACTACGCATCAGTGTCGACTTAAAATGACGTCAGAGTCAGGCTAACGTCATAAGTTGGTCTCTTGTGATTGGTCAATGGAAATCGGTGAGAATGGATGTGACGTCATTAAACGGAAGACGGAAGTGGAATCAGGAATCAACATTTTCCGGTTCATTTATGATCGTTGAAGAGGTTCAGGCGTATGTTCATTTGTGCGACACATCATCTCCACATTACAATAAAGATCATCCGACTTCTGGCCATTGTTTTTCGGCATGACTGATAAATGCAAGCACCGGTGTAGAGAGCCGTCCCAAAACTAAATGGACGTTTGTTATCATGAAAGTGAGTGCCTGTTGACGTTTCTGATCCGCCTGACGGATCGACCAGCTTGGGCTGTGTGTGTTCGCTCAAAGTTTAAACACAATACAATAATATTAGTACGATTCCACAAAGTCATGAAACGGATCCAGATGAAGTGACGGGGGCCCCCATTCATGTCTTTCCCCCAACAATAAATCCATTTAAGTGTTAGAGGAGTGATTAGGACTTAGCAGGAGGATTTGCCAGCAGATAGGATTTCAATATCTCAGGAGACAACAATGGCGGCCTTGTTGTGTAAGTGGAGGGTAGAGATGTCCTCTAATGCTGTACAGTCTGCTGGGGAGTCTGCATCCATCATAAACTGACTCATAGCACAGGAAGACCGGCCCACCAGAGCTTGTGTGTGCCCAAATATGGTCATTTTCCTTGTTAGTGTTTTATAGCGGCTCCAAAGTTAAGAGGGGTTCGGGATATGGCTTTCTGTTAGTTTGTGTATGAGTGTGTGTTTGCTGATTGTGTGTGCGTGTGTGTGTGTGTGTTTGTGATATACGACCCCATTGCATGAGTAATGTGTTTGTTCTGTGTGTGTGTGTGTGTGTGTGTGTGTGTTACACTGATATACGACCCTGTACATGAGTGATGTTTTTTTATGTGTGTGTGTGTGTGTGTGTGTGTGTTTAATTTGTGTGTATGTGCATTCTGTATGTGAGTTTGAAAATGTGTGTGTGTGTGTGTGTGTGTGTTTGTGTGTATGTTGTGTGTGTGTGTGTGTGTGTGTGTGTATGTGTGTTTGTTCTGTAGCAGGAGAGGTGTGAGTAGGAGTGATGAGTGGATGTAAGTGTTGTGTTTGGAAAGCGTCTTGGCCTTCTAAATAGTGACAGATCCCTGTTATGTCTACATGCCAGCACTCCACACACGCACACACATAGAACACACACACACACACACAGCCCATGTGCATGTGTGTCTTCAGCTATGTGTGTGTTCATGCTGAGCTGTCACCCAGTAGATGAATGACAAGACAAACAGCCAGTTAATTCTCTGTCTCTCACACTGGCACTGCCAATGTGTTCATACTGAAAGAGCTCTCTCTCTCTCTCTCTCTCTCTCTCTCTCTCTCACACACACACACACACACACATACACACACACACATACACACACACACACACACACACACACACACACACACACACACACTCACACACACACACACACACACACACACACACACACACACACACACACACACACACACACACACACCCACACTATCTCTCAGTTCTTCCTGACAGTTGGGACATTATTGAGCAGCAGTGCAAATAGTCATCCTGTAAGTGTGTGTGTGTGGGGGTATGTGTGTGTGTGTGTGTGGGTATGTGTGTGTGTGTGTGTGTGTGTGTGTTTAAAGACTGCTGACAGCCCACAGAGAAAAACAGCATGTGCAGTCCCGGATCACCCTTTCTGGGGGAGGAGAGATGAGAGGAGGAGGAGGAGAGGATAGATTTATGTGTCGGGAGGAGGGGGAGGCGGGGGAGGAGGGGGAGGAGGAGGGCGTGCTCGCTGCCTTCCTGAACCCATTATGACCTGAGGACGACCCCAGAGTTGCCTCTCGCTGACCCGGAGCCCGGCCAGGAGCATGGGTCCAGAACATCTTAAGGAGCGGTCTGGGAGACAGGTCCTCCAGAGAGGAGCAACACACAACACAATATGTGCTTTATATTGAGCCATTCTGAGTGTCTCGAAGCCGTTGTGAAATATGTTGTAAACACACACCTGTGACCGCATAACAATTCATTTTTAGTATTAATGCGCCGCCAATTTCAAAAATGGATGCTAGCCTGTGTTGCTTGACAACCATTTTGCTGTCTTGAGTAACTATATTGCTTGGCGGAAAAATTAGGATTTGTTTTCAATAAATGGTCGCATTTTATGTTGCTGTGTGTGTTTATTTTGTGAAAACTAGGTAGTCTATAGTTACCATTTTAGTAACCATTTTTTGTGTCGTGCCTAACAACGCCCCCTAGCTGTTTTAAGCTGTTATTTCTTAAATATAGCCTCCACTGCTGAGTGCTGGTCTTCTCATGGTGAAAATACTTTTTGGTATTTCCTAAAGTCTAATGTAATAATCACTTATTAATATGTGGAGTGGTGTGTTTTTTCAAAATATTAAAGTTACATTAAAGTTGCATCTCTTTTAAACTCAAATGTTCAAATACCTGGTCTCCAGTCTAGCAGTCATCATGGTGGTTTAGTTTGTTGATTGGAATTATATCATAAGAACAAATGCTGAAATAAATAGGGAAGATAGATAAATCTGGTGAGAGGTGAGAACCGTTCTTGAACAGCAGGACGTTCTTATCGAAAGGTAGGAGACGGTTTTTATGTGTAGGCCTAGATTTTGCGTAAGTTGTATATTTCTATGCATATTTATAGATTACATAATTGTATTGCCTTCATATATTTTACTTAGCCTATATTTTATTTTATATTGTATATTTCACAGTCCTTTCTAACTTGCGCAGAGATAATATTGTGATAATTTCCCTCTGGATTAATACACTATTCTGAATGGGGCTCTGAATATATTTTCTACAAAGACAAGACCTTGAACACACACACCGGCCGCCTGCTAAACATCTGGTGCTGTGCTGTGCACCACGGCCCCCCTGATAGATATGATATCAGGTGTGTGTGTGTGTGTGTGTGTGTGTGTGTGAGCGCTACCAGGGAAATGAGAACGGGTTCAACCAGGTCTGGATGACCCATTCATTTAAAGGGATGATTTATGGGCTTGCCTTAAAGGGAGGGACATGAGAGGCACTGAAAAAACATTGACATAAATCTCCCAGGGACTTTCCCCCAATTGCAAATTACAGCTCTCTTTCTCTTTCTCTTCCTCTCTCTCTCTCTCTCTCTCTCTCTCTCTCTCTCTCTCTCTCTCTCTCCCTCTCTCTCTCTTTTCCTGCTGTCCTTCCTCTCTCGCCCCCCTGGGAAGTGACACAATCCCTGCTGTAAACAAGCACATGCGTACAGCCAAGTGATGACAGGCAGGGACCTTTATGGGACCCGGAGAACTCCGGTCTGGAATGGGCTTCACCTAGCGGCCATCTTGGTTCTAAAAGATGGCCGCTCCGTGAATAAGGCCCATTCTAGGCTTATAGTCGACTAGCTTTCGCTTGAGACACACATTGTTGTAGGGTTGTTTTTCATTGGTCTTTTGTCCTTGTCAGGGGGCCCAAGGAACACAAACATGGTTATTTATTAGGGCTTATGTTCTTGTCGTTATTATAGCTGCCGTGGGAAGGGGATTGTTGTATGTGGGTGACATAAGCAACGCCATGCTTTATGTCGACCTAATGAGGAAATGTGGTTTTGATTTGAAAGCCAGTATGCCATTTCTAAATGTTTCCTCGACGTTTTTAAATAAAAGAGGACATTTAAAAAAAATAAATTCAATTAAAAAAAGGGCGGATTGGTTTGACTTTTTAACCCTGCATTTGACATGATTTATTTCAGCCGTAAACCAAAAAAACAACATTGGAAAAATAGCCTCTAAATGTTGCTTTTATGACCATGCGGTTTGGGAATGATGGCAGTGAGGTGGTGTGAGGGGAGATGACTGGTCTGGTGTGAGGGGAGGTGAGGTGGGGTCCAGCGGGTGAGGGGAGGTGAGGTGGATGAGGCCGGGTTGGGTGAAGGGAGGTAAGGAGGGAGGAGGCGGGTTGCTGGTGCTGAGGGGAGGTGACTGGTCATGGCCGCCCAGCGTACCGCTCCCAGCAGGAGGTCCTGTACTCAGGGGAGGAACAATGCTCTGATCCTGGAGCTGGTGGCCGCTGATTTACAAGCTCGACGCAATGGAGACATGAGAAAGAAAGACAAAGAAACCCCAAAAAGAGAGAGAGAGACTGATGTAGTAACAGGAAAGGGCCGAGTCACATAGACACAGAGGGAGAGAGAGAGAGACACACTATGGAAGAGTGAAGCTTGTCTCTATAACTTGTCTCCTTGTCTTCCTGCCAGTTTGCCTGCTGGGTCTGGGCGTCGTTGGTACCCCCCTCCCCCCTAATTACACTTTACGACTCACTCCACAGTAAATGCTTCATAAATCTCCTGACACCCCAGTTACAAGGCCTCTAACCCCCCCCCCCCCCCCCCTCCACGCACACACACACACACACATGCACCCATGCACACACACACACCCCTTATCATGCAAACATCGTAATCCCTGCCCGCAATTTCCTCTCTTTATTGGCAGTCACTTCTGATTTAATGGTCCTTTGATGATAGCACAGTAAAATGCTACATGGGGTGAGATCGCGCCAGATTGCACCATGGGTGTGTGTGTGTGTGTGTGTGTGTTTGTGTGTGTGTGTTGGGGTGTGTGTTTCTTTCTGTTTGTGGATGTGTGTGTGTATGTAGGTTTCTTTCAGTTTACTGTAATGTGTGTGTGTATGTATTTCTTTCTGTTTGTGGGTAAAACGTGTTTGTGTGTGTGTGTGTATGTGTGTGTGCAGTGTGTGTGTGTGTGTGTGTGTGTGTGTGTGTGTGTGTGCATGTGTGTGTGTGTGTGTGTGTACGCGTGGTTTTGTGTATAATATAAATGTTTTTGGTGTTTCCAGCTCAATGTGTTTGCTGACAGAAGACAGGCCCCAGTTGTTTTTTAGGGGGGTTGGTGTGTGTGTGTGTGTGTGTATGTGTGTGTGTGTGTGTGTGGGGAGGGGCCTGCTGAAGGGCTCCCCGCTACAACCAGTTCCTCTGGTTTAGATCACAGTAATGCGGCCCCTTCCCCGCCTCCGTCGCCAGGCTGCCTAGCGTAGACGAACATAAAGATGCCTCCGCGGAGGACAAACAGCTTCGCAGCCCGTCTCTGTTCTCTGTTCTCTCCTCAGACCGGGGTGAGCCGAGGTGACGCCTCCAAGAGTCGGAGAAACCGATTGGCCGAGGCGACTTTCTGCGCTGCATTGTGATTGGATGAAGGCGATGAAACGGCAATGAATAGAAATATGACTCATTGTATCGTATTCATCGGGGTTATGTAAGAACAATAGATCAGTAAGTTTGCACAGCCAAAGTACTTTTTTAGTGTCCTATGGGGACGTTCCCAGGATAGAAATAGCATGAACTTGTACAACTATAAAATGTTTGAATCATTTTCAGAAAATGTCAAATGTTGATATGTGGTTTTTCATCACAGTTAAAGTGGCCATCAAGCAGACTCTATACAAGCTGTAAAGGACAATTCACTGTACTACTCATTAACTTAGGACACTCTTTTACCTAAAGCAACTTCCACTGAATTCAGATACATCATTAGGGAGCATGTAGGAGTGAGACATCTCACTCAAGCATGCCTGTGTTAGGCTTCAGACACTGGGGGACCGAACCCAGTAAAAGTTGAACACGAACAGAACTTAACATGGGCCACCAGTGACCGAGTGGCCGTTTTTTCCCCCATCGCTTCTTCAAAGCATAATCTGTTAAAAATGTTCTGAAAAATAGCTTGCGCCCAGAAATATGAACTAACAAATGAGAACACTTTGAGAAATGTTTATTTGCATAATAACAAAACATAATACAATGTAAATATAGAAGAAACAAATGCGCATTGCCCCCAAAAAGTTGCTCTTTTAATGTGCTGCTCTATTTTATCTCGCCGTAATGATCTGCTCTGACCTTCTTCCGATGCCCACACATTGCCTAAAATCACAAATTTTAAAGACTGAGCCAATCTGAGCCCTTATGCCCCCACCACTTTTCAATACAAAGTGACGCCCTTGAACCAGACCCCCCGGCACAGGTCCTAGAGGGCTCCAGAGAGCCGTCCTTGGGCATGTCTCCTGCTAGATGGCCCCCTGCGGGGACCAGACACTCATAAACCCAGCAGGTAACGTCGGTGTCTGTGCTAGTGTGCCGACAGCATGACAAGCCATCCTTACACACAGCCACCGACGTACCTGTGGTACGGCTTTTCTCCATGTACACAGAGCAGTACAAACATACACTGTACCAGAGACCTTTCAAAAGGAGACTACCCACTTCCTTCTCACTTCCTGTAGTTTGTCACGTGAGCTACACAAGGCGCGGCATTGGTGGGCTTACTGCCCCCCCACCTTAGGAGACTAGAGCGGCCCAGGCTCCATTCACTCCAATAGGAGATGTAGAGGTGTTGGTCGTTGTGGCAGGGTTGTCCTCACCACACGCCACCTAAGTGGCTTTCTTTTGGGGCCCTCCGACACAGGACACGGGTAGATGTTGTTCAAGATGTTTATTGGGAGTTTCAGGCAGATGGTATACGCCGAGCTGATGGTACAACTAGTCATGACAGTGCTCCTCCTCGAGTGTGTGTGGTGATAGCTGGTTTATCCTGGGTGCCATGATTGCTCTGCACCACAGGTGTGCAGCCCCACCCAGCCAGAGTCCAATCAGACTGACTCAGGCCAGGTGAGGCTGTAAACCAGCCATCAACAACACACACTCCACACACACCCCCACAGTATATGTGGCTATTATTTTCTTTAATATTGAAATCGAGGCAAATAACAGACCTTCTCTTACAAATGTAAGATTTTCTGAACATTTTTCTGACTTAGATCAAGCAAAAAACAAGTTGTTATGAGACTTGTCCAGCGATCTCACAGTGTTAACGATTGTGTAGAGGCCCCACCCACTTAGGAAACCAGCAGAACTGTTCAATTTTCACCCCATTGGTGCTGCTTTGAATGTGTTATCTTATTTCCTATATCTTTGACTGTACTTACTAAACATACCTCACTAGGATTCACCCAGATATCATTGCCAGGTATCTTTTGTTTGTTGGCACATATCATGGTAGAGATCACAATGCAAAATGTAAAATGTATAGCTGGCATCACATTTCAAATTATAATCATTATATTCACTATGGCCTATATCCAAATCTTATCATGAATGTATGAATTTAACTCGAAATGCTGGAGAAACATAGCCAAACAATTTCTCAAAAAATAATAATTCTGATCAAGCACTTATAAATCCTATTTTTTATATGATTTTTAGCTATACAAACCTTAAGGTTTTTTGTTGTCACAATGCTGTTTGTAACTGGACTGTAGTAGCTGATTTGACCAGCAGGCATACAAACAGAACAAATCTGAGTTGATCCTACTGTCAGTTCTCTACTACAGTCTCCTTCATCATGACTCATTAATACCAATGAATAAGGTCATGTCCACACTATGCCAGATAAATGGAAGAAAAAAAATTCCCCCTGTTTTTGCCCTTCCGTTTTCACTAGTATTTTCCACTTCAGGTCTGGCCATGAGCATGAGCAAAAGAAGGCATGAAGTCAAACTTTGTTGCTGAAACCGAAAATGCCGTATCAGTGAGGAGAGACAGCTGGCAAAAATAGTAGTATGGTCAGACTCAGTACATGTTAGACATGAAGACAGCAATTCAGAATCAGAATCAGAAAGATATTTCCAGGAAAGTGTCGAATACAAGGAATTAGTCCCAATATTTTGCCACAGTGAAGAAAAGGATATATATATATATATATATATATATACAAAATACTAAAATACAAAAAAAAAAAAAAACTGTACATGGATATTAAATACATAAACAAATGAATTAATCCATCATACAATTCTGAGTTATATATTTTTTAAATGATTTTATTAGATATTTATATCTCAATAGATATTTATATAAGATATTTTATACATGAGAAATGTGTCCATATAGTCGGTGTAGTGGGGACAGGGCATTAGACTGTATGAGGTCCCAACACACAGCCCAGAGGACAGTGTTAAACGACCAGGTCAGAGTCCTCTTCATCTCCCCCGGTCGGGCTCAATGTGCTCCTCGCACCCAGGCTGTAATGTGTGAGATGTAAACACCAGTGTGCGAGCATATTGTCTGGCAATAGAGCATATTTCACTGTGTTAACTCACCATCTGTTCACCCCACATAAACATTCATTACACATAATGAAGCACGCACACACACACACACACACACGCAGGCACTGCCCTGTCACACAGCAGGCACACACGCATATGCAGATACACGCATACACAAATGCACACACTCACACACACACACACACACACACGCACATGCAAACAGACACACACACACACATGCAAACAGACACACACACAGATACACACGCACAGACACACACACGCACAGACACAGACACACACAGACACACGCAAACACAGATACACATGCGCACACACATGCAGACACAAACACACACATATATACATCTACATACACATGCACACACATACATTACTCACTAATGTACACATTGACCTTCACATACACACACAAACACAGATGCACACAAGCACGGTTTTGTTAACAGATCATCTCTCTCTCTCTCTCTCTCTCTCTCTCTCTCTCTCTCTCTCTCTCTCTCTCTCTCTCTCTCGGTCTCTCTTGCTCAGCAACCCTGTCTCATCAAAATTACGTTCCCAGGGAACTATTCGGCATTCTCAATTACGTTTGTCTGAAAACGTATTTTGTCCGTGATTACGTTTCATTGAACGTATCGCAAATACGTTCGTTCTCAGCCTATTTTTTGCCATTTATTTACCTATAGAAGTATGTTTGGTTGAAACGTAGGCCTATCCCAGATATGTTAAATGTCAACATATATCATATTATTGTCATTAAGGCATATTTCCCTTTCGGGGAACGTTTCATTTAACGTATTTTGTCCCTGATTACGTCTTGAATCTGAATTGAGCATATTTTTTGTTATTTATTTACCTCTTGGATAATTTACATTGAATTGAAACGTATCCTCAATAGGCTACGTTAAATATCGATAACATTTGTCCGGGGAGGGGGGGTCCGGTCCAGGTCCGACCCTCCCCGGACCGGACCGGCGGGGGGGAGGATGGCCGGTCCAGTGGTGGGCCGGTCCAGGACCCTGAATGCTCCCAGTCCGACCCAAATAGATGCACCTGCATTTATACATGACGGGCCGCAGCATGGGCCGCTGTATACTACAGTATAAATGTATACTCATGATCATTAACGATACAGCAGTGTTGTGTAGTGGCCATCGCTAAGAAATATGTATGCTTCTTTTCCGAGAAATATCGTAATTTCATTGGTTTGTTGCGTCAATTTACACTACAGTTCCCATGAGTGTCAGCGACCGTTGCTATGGTGACGACGCCAGCTTTTATTAAAATGTTTTATATTGCCGATGGGTGGTTATCGTCAGTGGCTGGCGAAATACTGCCCTGTAGCAGTTATATTGAAATGTAAAGAAAATAATGTGTGTATAATGAAAATCGACCAGCCACAAACGGTACAGGAAACATAATTTGAAGCTTTCTGATTGGCTGAACTGGCCCAGATATGTAAGCCAACACACTGTGAACATAATTTGTACTTTTTATGTGTACCTTTTAAAGCCAGCACAGTTAGAAATGCAAGCTTTTATATTTAGGATAAGATATATTTTACTGTAAGATGGACATTATTATACGTCACGCGCAACACGTACCCTGACTACGTTGGTCCAAAGTGCCAAACGTAGAGGGGTTACAATAGAGCGTAACAGTGACCGCCCCTTTTTAACAGCTCCGGTGCCGGAAGTAAATTTCCCATGCATTTATCTCGTCCACTTTTCGTATAATCCTTATAAAAAGAGTATTAAGACTTGAACCAAGCCAATCGTTCGTTATGGTAGTCGTGACCATATTATGTTTGATTCGGGATGAGTAGTTCCTCACTCGGTCAACAAAATAAAGTACCTTTGGCTTTTCTTCCGTTTTCCAAATTCTTTTTATGCCCGAATCAAACATAATATGGTCACGACTACCATAACGAACGATCGGCTTGGTTAAAGGCTTAATACTCTTTTTATAAGGATTATACGAAAAGTGGACGAGATAAATGCATGGGAAATTTACTTCCGGCACCGGAGCTGTTAAAAAGGGGCGGTCACTGTTACGCTCTATAAAGACCCTTAAATTGTATGACTGTTACATTTTTCTGCCTATTCTTTTACTATTATTGTCCCACACCACAATGTATGTCCCACAATGTGAACTCCAAACAATTCATGTTCATCCAATTCATGGACAAGCTGGAAACACGTCTAAAAACACTTGAAATAGAATATAGCCTATATTTATATTTTTACAACATCAATCTCCCTATAATATGAACAAAATATGATCAGGTTATACTTTCTCTCTTGAAAACGGGCAAAACGCTAACCCTAACCCGGAAAATGAATTTAAAGAACTACAAACGTTCGGAAAATGCAATACACTGAAGTGTGCGGCGCCATGTTTTGTGTAGTCCTAAAGCCCCTTATGTTACTATGGCAGAGGCCTACTTTCTTTCAAAAGCTCATATCTTGGTCAATTAAAAACAACTGTGGGTAAAAATGTAACTACACGCAGACATACATTCGCATTACCATATTGTTCATCCAGGGCAATCCTGTCAGCCCTGGGGAAGGGAACACAATGGCTATAAATGGTCATATTAAGTAATATGGAAATATGTAGGCCTATATGAATCATTTAAGGGGTAAATGGGGTCTAAACTGCTCCAAATTGAAAAGCATGACTAAGGATAAGGTCACCATCAATATGTTGAACACATTTTGCCACTAAATATCCCTTAAAATATGTTTTAGTGATTTTATCCATCTTGGCTCTATTATAGGCTCTGAGAAAGTACACATCAGTAAGTGCCTTCTCAGTGAGCAGATAAAAATGAAACTTTGTCGTAGGATGACAATGAAGACACCATTGGAAAGGTCTTGATCTGCAGAATACAGATCTGCCACTGTGGACATTCTGGATGGTTCCTGCTCCTCAGGAATGCCCTTTGAACCTTGAACCTAAGGCTCTTTTAAAGGCTTACAGAAAAGCAACACAATGTGATACAAACATGGGGAAAAACATTTTTGGAAAGCTCTTGACTTCTTCTATCATGTCCTTTGTGGCCTTTGCCAAACCATTAGGGGGCGCTACTGGGTAAGGTCAAAACCAGATTTCACCCAATTAACAATAGTAAAAATGAAATCTGACTAAATAAATGTGCTCCCCGGTCCCTAAAACATATAATACACTTGCGAAGTTCCTTGACACATTTTCACATAATAGGGAAAACGTAAACTAAACATTTTAGAACTAGCCTACAAAAAAAATGGCGGAAAAAACATGGCGCCGCACACTTGAGTGTATTGCATTTTCCGAACGTTTGTAGTTTTTAAAATTCATTTCCGGGTTAGGGTTAGCGTTTTGCCCGTTTTCAAGAGAGAAAGTATAACCTGATCATATTTTGTTCATATAATAGAGAGATTGATGTTGTAAAAATATAAATATAGGCTACATTCTATTTCAAGTGTTTTAGACGTGTTTCCAGCTGCTTTGTTTGTCCATGAATTGGACAAACATGAATTGTTTGGAGTTCACATTGTGGGACATACATTGTGGTGTGGGACAATAATAGTTTTATTTTTATTTTTTTTATTGTCAACAATATTATGACATTATAACATAAACAGTAGTACAGTAAGGACAGTACTTCCGGCTGATAGGTCCTCCCAGGTGGTCACGGCGTCTGTCAGCTGTAGCCCCTAGCAACCTGACGTCATTGAAACATGGTGCAGGAATCAGAGAGAGAAAACATAGAGTAGGCTAACTAACCAATAGGACAAACATCCGATCGTAACTCGTCACTTTGTTAACATTAGTTTCTCCCGCTGCCACGGAATAATGTGTTGATCAGCAAATCAACCTCAGACGTGTAGTGGGCGAGGGTTTGATCCGTCAGACGGAGTGACGTCACAAGGGAGTCCTGTGGAATCTGAAAAAGTCACGTGAATCTTGAAAGTCACGTGACTTGGACGCAAAACCATGGGAAAAGAATAGGCAGAAAAATGTAACAGTCATACAATTTAAGGGCCTTTATTGTAACCCCTCTACGTTTGGCACTTTGGATCAACGTCAGGATACGTGTTGCGCGTGACGTATAATAATGTCCATCTTACAGTAAAATATATCTTATCCTAAATATAAAAGCTTACATTTCTAACTGTGCTGGACTGGGAATGCTCCCAGTCCAGGGTCGCACCTGGACCGGACCCCCCCCCCCCCCCCAGCCCCGGACCGCCCCCCCACCCCCCCCCGCCCCCGACAAATGTGTTATCGATATTTAACGTAGCCTATTGAGGATACGTTTCAATTCAATGTAAATTATCCAAGAGGTAAATAAATAACAAAACATATGCTCAATTCAGATTCAAGACGTAATCAGGGACAAAACACGTTAAATGAAACGTTCCCCGAAAGGGAAATATGCCTTAATGACAATAATATGATATATGTTGACATTTAACATATCTGGGATACGTTTCAACCAAACATAATCCTATAGGTAAATAAATGGCAAAACAATAGGCTGAGAACGAACGTATTTGCGATACGTTCAATGAAACGTAATCACGGACAAAATACGTTTTCAGACAAACGTAATTGAGAATGCCGAATAGTTCCCTGGGAACGTAATTTTGATGAGACAGGGTTGTGCTCAGACAAACAACAAGCGTGTATTGGGTATAGATGCACAATGTTAAATGAACCAAAGTGTATATACAGTATCCAAATTATTACACACAATTACAGGCAGGATTTACTGCACATGCCCACAACAGTGCCGGTTTACAGACTTGCTGCTTGTGGATACAGACCATGGAACCCATAAAACCACTGTGTTGTCTCTTCAAACACAACCTGTTATGCTCCTATAGCAGGGAGGAGCGTGAGGAGGAAAGCTGGCCTCTACTGCCACTAGTGAGCTCTTCGTGAACACACAGCTCACACCGGGATGCCAGAATCATTATCCTTTCAACAAATGGGTTATGATTTATACGTTTGGGTTTTTAATAGTTTCATGCACAAGGCAGTTCACACTTTATGTCCTCCCCCTCATCCCCAGGTGAGCTCTTCTCTAGATAGTGTCGCAACCATTTACTGGTTCTGTCTCAGTAACAGACTGGTTCTGTCCCAGTAACAGACTGGTTTTGTCCTAGTAATGTACTGGTCCTGTTCCAGTAACGGACTGGTTCTGTCCCAGTAATATATAGGTCCTGTTCCAGTAACAGACTGGTTCTGTCCCAGTAAGAAACTTGTTCTGTCCCAGTAACAGACTGGTTCTGTCCCAGTAATATACTGGTCCTGTTCCAGTAACAGACTGGTTCTGTCCCAGTAAGAAACTGGATAGCCTAGCTAATGCTCAACTGTCCCTACATGTTGTCCTTAATTAATTTTCATAATTTAATTAGAGAAAGAGATAGAGAGAGTGTGTGTGTGTGTATATGTTTGAATATGTGTGTGTGTGTGTGTGTGTGTGTGTGTGTGTGTGTGTGTGTGTGTGTGTGTGTGTGTGTGTGTGTGTGTGTGTGTGTGTGTGTGTGTGTGTGTGTGTGTGTGGAGGCTGGAGGGTTGGAGAGAGAAAGTTGAAAGGCTGACTGAGGTCCATTCATTCCTCCTGGTAAAACAGAGAGACAGAGAGAGAGAGAGACAGAGACAGAGAGAGACAGAGAGAGAGAGAGAGAGAGAGAGAGAGAGAGAGAGAGAGAGAGAGAGATCTAATACTGTGCAGGGCAGTTCATAAATCATTGTCCATCACAGTCTACAAACTTACATCACACACACACACACACACACACACACACACATACACACACACACACACACACACACACACACACACACACACACACACACACACACACACACACACACACACACACACACACAAGCATTCAAACATATACAGTATAGACATACAACACAACTCCTTGGGCCTGTATGTAGTAGTGTAGTAGTAGGTCCTTAAATGCACATCATTAATGACTGTGGACATTCATACATTGATTAACACATTTATTCATTCATTCATACATTACTCAGTAGTGTAGACTCAGCACTATGAACCCTCCACCACCCCCCCCCCATCCCAGAGAGAGGACACCCTCTCCTGGTTAATTTATAATCCGACCAGAATCCCACTTTAACTTTCTCTTCCGTTCCTTGCCGCTCTTCCAGATGAACCCCTTCGTGAAAAATACCTCTCTCTCTCTCTCTCTCTCTCTCTCTCTCTCTCTAGCCCTCTCTCTCTCTCTCTCTCTCTCTCTCTCTCTCTCTCTCTCTCTCCCCCTCTCTCTCTCTCTCTCTCTCTCTCTCTCTAGCCCTCTCTCTCTCTCTCTCTCTCTCTCTCTCTCTCTCTCTCTCTCCCTCTCTCTCTCTCTCTCTCTCTCTCTCTCTCTAGCCCTCTCTCTCTCTCTAGCCCTCTCTCTCTCCCCCCCCCCCCCCTCTCTCTCTCTCTCTCTCTCTCTCCCCCTCTCTTTCTCTCTCTCTCTCTCTCCCTCTCTCTCTCTCCCTCTCTCTCTCTCTACCCCTCTCTCTCTCTACCCCTCTCTCTCTCTCTCTCTCTCTCTCTCTCTCTCTCTCTCTCTCTCTCTCTCTCTCTCTCTCTCTCTCTCTCTCTCTCTCTCTCTCTCACACGCATGTACACACACACACACCACACACACACACACACACACACACACACGCATAAGACTTTCTTTAGCCATTGTTTTTCCTAAATTTGTCCTTTTCTTCTCCCCCTCTTTCTTTCTCCGTCTCCCTCCCTCTGTCTCCCGTATGTCTGCCACCTCCTTTTGTTTGGCCAGTGCAGGAGTAATGGAGGAGGCACTCTAGCGGGGCTACAGATCGCCACGGCCTGGACTTTATTGATCCCGGGTCTTGATTGATCTGAAGAGCCCACTGATTATTGGGTCATTAATCAGGGCAGGATTACCCTATCAATGGAGCTGCCACACAGCCAGCCACCCAGAGATGGATGACCTGGGCAGGGGAGGGGAGAGAGAGGGGAGGGGGCAGGGGGCAGAGGGGAGAGAGAAAGGAAGGGAGGAGGGAGAGAGAGGTGAGGAGGATGAGAAGAGGGGAGGAGGAAAGGAGAGGAAGAGAGGAGGGGAGAGGACAGGGAGAAGAGAGGAGAGGAGAGGAGAGAGAGTAGAAATAGAGGAAGAGGCGAGAGGAAAGGAGAGAAGAGGAGAGAGAAGGTGGACAGGGGAGAGGAGAGGGGAGGAGAGAAAGAAGAGGGCAAGAGGGGGGGGAGAAGAGAGGAAAGGAGAGAAGAGGAGAGAGAGAGAAGCGGGACAGGGGAGAGAGAGAGAGAGAGAGAGAGAGGAGAAATGGGGAAAGGAGAGCAGACAAAAACAGGAGAGAGGAGAGGAAACGGAAGGAGATTAGAGGAGGTGGAAGAACAAAGGAGGAGGGAGAGAGAGACAGAGAGAGAGATTGAGGGGTAAGGAAAAGGAGAGATGAGAGGAGAAAAATAAATTCAGATGAAAGAGATGAACGGATAAGAAAGAGAAGGAGAGCACAAGGAGAGCAAGGAAAGAAAAGGAGAGGAAAGGAGAGGAAAGGAGAGAAGCGAGAGAGAATCGAGAGAGAAAATACCCATGTCCCCAGCATGTCAATCTCTGTGTGAGTGTAAATCTTTTATTCGCGTAATCCCATTTCCTGCAGGAGCAGCCGCGGGTACACACCCTGCTACGGTTATTACAATACCGCCTGACAGTTTGAGTCATGAGTGAATGTGTGACAGACACGTGTGGTCTAACCACACCTCTCTACCCTGGCCCGTGTTGTTCTCATGTTGTCATAGCGATCGGCGCCTCAGACGAGCCTTTCATCTGCTGGAGAGCTGTGGTACGCTGAGGTGGTTGCTGAGCCAGGCTTTTCTCAGCACTTCTGCCCACTCAGAAGTCATCACACACACACACACACACACACACACAGGCAAACACGCGTACGAAAACAGGCAGCCACACACACAGGCGAACACACACAGGCATACATACATAGGTGGGCACACACACAGGCACATACAAATACAGGCAAAAACATATGCAGGCAGACACACACGCACACACACGCATAAACACACACACACACAAACAAAACACACATCAACATGGAAAGTGGTCTTCCCAGGAGGAATTCCTTCGGGCAGATTGCATCATGGGAAACAGCGTGCGTTCAGGCCTGGCCACGGTGCAGTCATCTAAATCTGGGCGATTGCAGTGTGGTCTGCATGTTTACGGCCCACTACATTGTTCTCCTTTGGGGAACACACGGGAATACACGCGGCCACAAGCTGTTCCAGTAACTCTATCTGCAATTTCTCTCCCGGACAAAAAAGAAAAAAAAAGAAAAAGAAAAAAACGCCAGTTCTGTAACCTCCCAGAAAGACAGATTAGGGACTACCTACGCCTGGAGCTGTAACGCTAGATCCACCCGGTGGTTTGTTAGCCACACAAAAGTCATTTGATCCTGTACACTTACTCTCCTATCGCTCTTCCTGCCCCTCCTGAGAGAGACGGAGCAGCGCTGTCACCCAGCCACTTATTGAACCCGGGGAGCGACCGCGCGGGGCGGCGGCGGCGGCAGCGGCGCGTTCGTGTCCGGAATGATTTGCGTCGTCTGTCGCTTTGAGAGATACGAGGAGGTGAACGACTCCAACGTCGCCTGAAATAGCCTCCTGGCATTTTAAGGACACCAAAGGGGTCTGAGGGACCGTGGCGGATTTCTCTGGCTGTCTGTACATTAACTTTATATTAAGTACTTTGCTTAACTTTATTTCAAAGCACTTAACTTCTTTGATGTATCACTTCCCAACTTTAACGTTATGCTTAAGATGCCCGGGAGGACACTACAACAATATGAATTTTATTCAAACAAGTATACCCTTACTCCTACTCTCATCACGACTCTCTCTATTCTCTCTTCAAATCACATTGTAATACATCCATTATGCTCCACTAATGAGAGACACACAACAGGGGTAGGAGAGGAGGAGGAGGCCATTCTGTGTTTTGGAGCCCGGTTGTGGTGACCTCGCCAGGCAGAATCCATTGACTCTAGCCTGCTGCTAATTGGTCAGTTAGTGATCCTGAGGGACGGATGGACAGGGGCTAGTTTCTCAGGCGCGGGTGTGCATGTCGATACTCGACTGTGTAATGGCTTCTTTTAAGTCGGACGCTTGTGTCCCCGCGGTCCCTCGGTAGTGATAGAGGGGAGAGAGAGGGAAATAAAGAGAGCGAGAGACAAAGAGAGTGTGTGTGTCAATTATTGATGATAGCCGAGCGATGCTCAATGACCTCACTGACAATACAAGGATGAACGGCGAACACGCGTTTCACAATGGAGCGATGCTAACACACGCACACACACACACACACACACACACAGGCTCACACACACACACAGGCTCACACAAACACACACACAAATACAGGTACACATAGGCACGAGTGCACACACACTGGATCACACACATGCACACACACAGGATCACACATGCATGCACACATACACACATTGGATCAGACACACACACAGGCACAAGCACACACACATACACACACACAGACATACTCATTTAACACATTCTGCTCTATACATGAGTAGCAAAACATCAAAACAGTATTATAGGCTTTCTGTGGGAAACACACAAGGAAATAAGGTGAAGATGTGTATCATGTATTATTTAGTGTGTGGTACTGCTGTGTAGATTCTGTGACGGACATCCCGGGGCTGAGATCACATTTCAAGGGGCTCAAAGTGACAACACACACACACATACACACACACGCACACACACACACACACACAGCACTGTTAGAACAATCAATCATTATACAGCTACAAGAGTCACCTCTCCATCTGTCTTTCCATCGCTCTCTCTCTCTCTCTCTCTCTCTCTCTCTCTCTCTCTCTCTCTCTCTCTCTCTCTCTCTCTCTCTCTCTCTCTCTCTATTGTTATTCCAGCATGTTATTTCTTACTCCTTTTCTCTGTCCTCTATCTCTCTCACTAATACATTGTGTGTGCATGTATGTGCGTGCGCGTGTGCATGTGTGTGTGTGTGTGTGTGGTGTGTAATGCGGGACTAAAAGCATGTTGTTGCCAAAATTGCTAAAGAGCATGTAGGTAGAGGTAGAGCCAGGGTGGACCAAGAGAGAAAGTGAGTCAGAGAGAGAGAGAGAGAGAGGTCACATCAAAGCCTCTGTCCTTCATGTGTGCTGGAATGTAATTTCCTGTGAATGTCAGTCGGCGATGGAGGAGGAACAGATAAGAGGG
This sequence comes from Merluccius polli, assembly GCA_030340625.1. Taxonomy (NCBI): domain Eukaryota; kingdom Metazoa; phylum Chordata; class Actinopteri; order Gadiformes; family Merlucciidae; genus Merluccius; species Merluccius polli. Next base: position 36,893 of record JAOPHQ010002936.1, read on the forward strand.
GGCGTGTGTGTGTGTGTGTGTGTGTGTGTGTGTGTGTCTGTTTGTGTACGTGTGTAAGTGTGTGTGTGTGTGTTTACATGTGTAAGTGTGTGTGTGTGTGTGTGTGTGTGTGTATATATATACCTATGTTTGTATGTCATGCATTAGTGTGTGTGTGTGGCTGTGTGTGTCAGTGTGTGGATGCGTTTGTATGTTATGCATCAGTGTGTGGGTTGGCGTGTTGTGTTTCAGTATGTTTGCGTTGTGTGTGTCTGTGGAGGTTAAAGAATAGGGGGTTACATATCCCTTCCCCCCCCCCCCCCCCCCCCCCCCCCCCCCCCCACCCCTACTTCCCACCAAAACCTCTGGCCCGTCCTCGACCCGCAGGCCCAGATCTCATTATGCGGCCCTGATGGAATTTGCTCTCTGTGTAACCTCATTATCTGCTACACTTCGATAAGGCCCTGTAATTGGTCACCGCGACGCACAGCCTTGTGAGGACATGGTGTGTGTCACCGGGTCCCCGCGCTTTTGTGTTCTTCCAGGACTATCTGAGGAAGAGGTTAGGAAGGTGGACACATCTGTTTGCTACTGATTGATGGCGGTCCTATTTAGAAGAGGATAGTGAATGCTGTGCTGTTGATTGCAGCGTTTATAGAATCGGCTGAGTGGTTACAAGAGAGGACAATCAATGTTTGGTTTACTATTCAATATCTAATCAATATTGCCAAATCACCCTCAATCAAGGCACAGCACAAATCACACCGACAGTACAACAATCAGTGATCTTTCTGAAATGAAATGATTCAAAATGGGTCTTTATGTAAATCAGGTTGACCATATATAGCCTATATCCAACAACGTGCTAAGGACTTCTAACGAGCTTATGTATGCTAATAGAACCAAATATTAGCTAATGTAGGCCAATTTTAGCTTATGTAAGCTATTGTTAGCTAATATGATTTAATGTTAGCTAGTGTAAGATAATGTTAGCTCACGTAAGCTATTGTTAGCTAATATCGGTTAATGTTAGCTAATGTTATCTATGGTTAGCTAATGGATATGATGATGTACAGTCTGAGGCACGTGCAGGAGAGTCAAGGTCACGACATTAAAGGTCATGAAGGACTCTGCGTTAGCCTGTTAGCTCCAAGGTCACATCACTCTTTTAAAGAAAGACTCATGCAAACTATCCTTTTCTCCTGAATGTTTTGGTTGGAGGTGTGCGGCCAGGAGCTCGGAAGAGGTAGGGGCGGGTCGGGGGGGGGGGGGGTTATAATTTATAACATCCCTCGGACCCTGGCGGTATGAAGAGGAGAAGGTGCGGTCGGGGAGGCCAGGCGATCCCAGGCACGCTTTCCCTGAGCAGCATTTACTCAGCTGTACGTGGACGCAAGAAATAGATCATCCAGGTCAGGTGTGGTCGCCCTCCGTGAAACCCAAGAGCACAGGGGTCTGCGTGCCTCCGCCGTGCACACGCACGCGCACTTCTGTGTCTGACAAGCGCGTCTTCGCTCGTGCAAGTGCTTTCACGCGTATGCGTGAGTTTGCATACATTGGCGTGTGTTCGTTCGCACACCCTTTCGACCACCCACAAGACTCCTTAATGGTAAAAGTCTCTCTCTCTCTCTCTCTCTCTCTCTCTCTCTCTCTCTCATTCTGTCTCTCTCTGTTTCTCGCTCTCTCCCGGTCCCCAGTTTGCCAAGAGCAGCATGGAAAGGCTGGCTCCACAGACTGTGGGCATGGGAGGAGAGTGGATGGGAAATGTAGACGGTTTGTCAGGCAACCATAATGGAGACGGATGACGGCGCCCCGGGAACCGCTGTCGATTCAGCAGCGCCACCCAGGAGAGAGAGAGAGAGAGAGAGGGAGAGAGAGGGAGAGAGAGGGAGAGAGAGAGAGAGAGAAAGAGTGGAGCGGCCTTCACCCCTCGCTCACCCAGAACCTCGCTGTGTATACTATGCTGCGTTCGTTTGTAGTCGGAGGTGGGAAGTCAGGGTGGGAAACGCATTAATGACGCCTTCTGTGTGTTCTAGTCAGTTCAAGTTTAAAGTGGGAATAACTCCAACTATGGTTGACCTCTACAGCGACTGTTAAAGTTATGATGTGATTCACTTTTTAACGCAGCTCATAACTACATAACTACTTTTCTATATATTTCAATATTATAGGTTTAAATAACGAATGTTAATCTGTCTGTTGCTTGACGCAGCTAAAGCATATCATTCTGATAATCACACTTGTGCATTTTAAAAGTTAAAAGTATAAAAAAGTAATCCGTTAAAAGTGAGGGCAGCCATGTTGATACAACCTCAAATGGTGAACTGGGAGTTGAGAAATTTTGGCCAACTTTCTGACTAGGAAGTCTTCAGGCACCAGAAGGGTTGAGGCGGGAAGTGTTTGGTGGACCACCACCTCATATGCAAACAGTGAGAAATAGATAAGTAAATGTGTGCAGTTAGCGTTGAAATGGTGGTGACAACTGAAGTCATGCACAAAGTGCCTCTATTATCAGGAAGTCAATGAAAGAATAAGAAGTCCTACTACATGTACCAAACAATGTAGCAATTTTATTGTATTTTCAATGATCAATATCATTTTTTCTATTATTGTCAATGTGTCTATATTTTAAAAACATTTACCATGGACCACCTCATACAGTACAGTACAGTATCTATGACTGTAACAATAAAAGAACATGTTTGGTTATTCCCAAAAATAAAATTTTTTACACTGCTGTTCATGCTGAAAGACCACTGTTTTTAATTCTGTGCTAGGGTGAACATGGTGTGCTATTTTTCCTGGGACAGTACTGTTTTTCAGTCCATTTTCTATTGTCCCGACTTATTTAGGGAAAATATATGATTTGTCCTGTTCTTTGTTATTTAAATGTGACAGGTTCTCTCTCTCTCTCTCTCTCTCTCTCTCTCTCTCTCTCTCTCTCTCTCTCTCTCCCGTTTTGGAAAGGTCTGCCTTCGTGGATCTCACGCCAGCAACTATGTTAGTGACAAGTCAGTTTGTCCAAGTATGGCTGAGGGGCAAAACAAAGGCCAAATGTCACTTCTTGTAATAGTCAATCCGGTTGATTGACAGCCAAACAGGCCAACCGTGGGACGTGGGAGTAAGAGGAAGAGCGAGGAAGAACAAAAGTAGAAATAGTTGAGTGGGAGAGTGATGGAATGAATGTGTGTGTGTGTGTGTGTGTGTGTGTGTGTGTGTGTGTGTGTGTGTGTGTGTGCGGGGGGGATTTCTCACACTCTATTGAATCCAAACAGAATGTTTCCACAGATTATGCAGTGGGAGAGGGGAGGTGGGTGGGTGGGTGTGGGGGGGGGGGGGGGGGGGGGGTGATGCAGGGGGAGGGGCCATCGGGATGATTGACAGCCAAACAGGGCCAATCAATGTTCTGGCGGTCGGAGTCGGACTGGAGAGCAATGACAGGGACGTGTGTGTGTGTGTGTGTGTGTATGCCTGCGTGTGTCCCTGTATGCTGGCAGACCTGTGCGAGTTTGAGTGCATGTCGCTGTCAGTCCTTTCTGTGCACGAGAGAGGTGCACCCCTCCCTCCCCTCCCTCTCCTCCTCCCTCCCTATCTCTTTGTCCTGGCCCAGGCTGCACGTGGTAGTCTGACAAGTCTCTGAATGGCCGCCCTGCTGTGTAGCGGGCCCTGTCGCGTGGCCCATGAGGGCCCCTTATTAGTGTCAGTATCTAGCAGGGCCCCTCCAGCGCACCCTCACAAACGCCTGTGTCTGGGTATGTGTGTGTGTGCATGTGTGAGTGCGGTGTGGGGGCATTTATGCCTGTGTGTGTATGTGTACGTGCACGTGTGTGTGTGTGTGTGTGTGTGTGTGTGTGTGTGTGTGTTGTATATGATCCACATCACCCTCTCCCCTCTCTACTTTGCAGTTTTGACAGTGATTAATGATCCTTAACTGTCAGGTACATCTCTCTCTCTCTCTCTCTGAGACCTACAGAAATAAAGAGAAAGAAAGAGCGAGAGAGAGAGAGAGAGAGAGAGAGAGAGAGCGCTAGGGAGACATTGAAATACAGCAGTAAAGGAACCCAGTTCAGTTTATTTGTGGAGCCCTTCATCACAGTTACAGTCTCAAAGGGGCTTCACAGGAACTACATTAGTCACCAACACACCAAGTCCTCAAAAGAACAAAGAAGAACTCCCTAAACCCAGGGAGAAGAGGAGGAGACATAGAGAAGGACGGCTGTTGGCTGGACACAGATAGGACAGTAGAAAATGACTATAATCGTATTAACGCAAAAGTAACAAACATTTTCATTAGATATCTTACAAAAGAGCTAGATGTGTACCAAATGGCCGAGAGCGATTAACCCACTCAACAGAGGAGAGGTGGAATAGAGAAAGGAGAAAAACGAAGAAAGAGAGAGAGGGAGAGAGGAGGTGAGGACAGATGAGAGATGAGTCGGAGAACAAGCTACACATTGCTACTTAAAGGGTCAAAGGTGTATACAAGTGTGTGTGTGTGTGTGTGTGTGTGTGTGTGTGTGTGTATGTGTGTCACCTCTCCAAAAACTACACATCAGGGCAGCAGACACGTTTTGTCTTCCCTGCTAAGTTGTCTGGTTCATTTATAATAGACTAGTTGAGGAGGTTTGCATATATTCATTTAGTATGACACGTCATGTCACACCAAATGTCACTGTATCAGTAACTTTTGGCTGAATACGGCACATAATCATAAATGCAAGCACGGCTATAGAGGGGTGGCTGTGGGCCTGATTCACCTAGTGGCCATCTTGGTTTTATTACACAGATTTTTGAATACTCGATTCTGAATCCTCAATTATGGCATTTTACGGTCTGTTATTTCTGAATAGCAGACTGCTGCTATGAATAACAGACCGTTGCTATGGACACTATTTCCAACCGTAAAATCTAACAGATAACTTTTTTAGCGGAAGCAATACAATTATTTTTAAATCAATCAAATCATTTTTAGTTGTTATATTTGTGTTATTGATTTCTCTCATAAGTAATTGTGTAATAAGGGGGGTAATGTACAGTAAGAGGCACGGTCTTGAATCACTCTAAAGGGGTTTAGTTCACAATAATGACCAGCTTGCTGTACATTATCCCTTACCTAAACGCTAGCTGTACATTATTTTTTTAATTATATAAAATAAACAAAAAAATAAATAGAATTTTATTTTAAAATGTACTTTTATTTTATTTTTTCAGGGGACTTTTATTTCATAATTCCACAGTTATTTATTTCAGGGGGCTTTCATTTCATAATTCCACATTTATTTATTTCAGGGGACTTTAATTTCATGCCACATTTATTTATTTCAGGGGACTTTTATTTCATAAGGCCACATTTATTTCCATTTCTTATATTCAAATGAATGGGGCGTGGTTATCTCACAGATTCAGACCAAATGAAAATAAGGGGGGGGGGGGGGGGGGGCAGGCTGACAATATGGAAGACATCGGTGGTCTCCTCCGAGATACCATGCTATCCTTAACAGATCAAATTGATGATAATGGTTTATCAGCAGATACTATTTTGGACTTTTTAGAAATACTCTGGCGGATAAGGGCTCTTCAAAAATATAGACATGGATGACGAAGTCTGAAATAGTTTGAGACTGATTGA